>JAUCMO010000267.1:0-49940 GCA_032399605.1 Melipona beecheii
AAGAGAGAATTCTGGAAGCTACAATATGGAATCATGATACACTACAAGAAATGAATTTCTTGGTGGAATACGCTTACCACTTGGACGTCTCGATTTGACAACCGAAATAATTGAGTGGTTCTCGCTTGGAAGTATTCGATGAATGAACTGTCATAAACGAGTTTTTATTGAGAGCTCAAAAATATAATTCTATCGCACAATACTAATTATAGTATTTCTATATTCTGAGCAATAAGAGAAATAGAGAGTTTACGTATGAATGATAATGATACATGCTTTCATGTTTAGGAGAAACGCTTTCTAAAGAATTAGCTAATATCGTACAATTTATTGTATAAAATTATATTCAATTAATGTACCAATACACAAACAGAAGAGGCATATTTCATAAAAACTATTCTGCCTTTGCATTACTTGCCAAAATATGATGAACAATAGATTTCTCGTCTAGAGAATGTTTAATTGTGGCAATGAATTTTAACTGGACTTTTGCAAATATTTGATAGAAATTATAAAAAGAAATAGAATGATTCAAGCTTACAAAACGAAATTTGTTATTAAGATCTTATGCAAAATACTTGTACTATTTCTACTGGGAGACATAATCTCCAAGTATGATACATATTAATAATTGTAAATTAAAATTTTATTGTGTACTCTATTGTAGCAAAAGTACAAGGTTCCTAAATAGCGAGAGAGTATAAATCTTTATAAGTGCGTAATATAAATTTTGCTCGAATATAAGTTATTTGCCTACAATGAAGAGGTGGCACATTTTTTACTTTCATATATAAAATTTTAAATTATAAAATTTTAAATGTATAAAAATCAAAATAATTACATAAAATAGCAAAAAATCTATATAAAGGGGAAATTGCTATATGTCGGTGTTTAGTAAGAATTTTTTATTTTATGAAAAAGGAGAATGAAATTATGTAAATATGTTTTAAAATTTGCAATTGTTTTTCGTAATCAGCCTATATGTTGTGAATATATTTTATGTCAATTTTTTAGATAAATAATATAAGAGTATAGTATAACGAAAATAAAGGTTCATGTTAATACATTATCGACGGGCGATTGTTAAGCAGTAATTTGATTATACAAGCAATATGATACTATTTTTTTATCAATTTTACTTTATATAACAACATTGACATATCCTTACTGTGAAAGGAACGTTTAACTATCATAGTTTACCATAAAACTAATACACACATAATATGAAATATGATTAATATAATTAATCTAGTCTCCTGTTGTTAGTGTATTAACGTATTATGTAATTTAACCTTAATTTTTTGTTATAAATATGTTTTTTAGATACAATGAAATAATTTAATAGTACAAGCTGCACCGTTTCATTGCAATTACAGAAATTTTATTATTATAATTGTGAAAAAAAATTGTGCTAATGAAATGCTCAATATTTTTGCTTTTTCATTATAAGTATTTTTGCATATGCTTTCTATAATCTTTATATTGTGATATAAAATCATGTAAATTTGAATAATTTATTTATATTTTGGATTTACTTATAGTTCTTTAATCATGTGACACAAATATAAAGAAAATCACTTCAAAATTACATTTAAACCACCTCCTGTTTAATACTGTTTCTATTATTAAAGATTTTTTTAATTGAAGAATTCAGTAACTAACAATAAAGCATTTTTATTTTCTGTTTCAAATTAAGCAAAATGCGCGAGCAGATCGCATGAGGCGGCAAAAAAAAAAAAAACGTTAGAGTAAATGACAAAGTACGAAACTTTTATGAAACTGATATAATATATCATTTTAATTTTCTCCTACTTTTATTTCTATTAAAAAAATATAATTGTATTCCATTTCGTTCATTTGATCAAATTAAATTAACGCGCGCATTCATATCGGACCACTTCCCCTCTCTAGTTCGCGACGCGCCTGTTGCGCGGAAGAGTCAGTCTATTGTCTGAAGTGGTGTTAAGATGTATCATTTCGCGTGTATATTCATTCTTTATTTTTTCATCACCCGTATTCATTCTCAACCTGGTTCAATTAATGTATGTTTTTATTTTTGTTTTTGATAATTTATCGAATATTGTAATTTATAACTAAATTATTTTTGTTCCTTCAATCAACTTTTTGATCATTACATCTATTAGTAGCACATATTATGAGCTCTCATTTAACCTTGATCATTGTTTTCTTTTTTTCATATATTTTGTTTTTTTTATGCATTTATTTGAAAGATATTTGATTTTCTTTTGTACAGAATGCTAGTTAATTGCGGAGAAAATTTCGAAGCATTTGAAGAGTGCCACGACGATCAAGGATAAATCCAAGAATTTCTCACGAAGGTACGATGTTTATTCTAATGAAGGCAGATATATTTACGTTTGTTTTTTTTTTTTATTGAACAAATGATAATATTTATTTAATATTTAATCGTAACAATCACGGACAAGTTTCAACATGTTCTGCGCATGTCATCGTTTGAATATTGCGCAGGTTTGTTTAATTGATAAGAAAGAGCGCTATACAAAATAGCGAGCATACAAAGTGTAATTTTCTCAAATCAACTTTATTACAATTGTAAATCAGTCATTTTAGTTAACAATAATTAAATAGACTGTTTATAATAATTAGAATGTATTAAAACGTAAAATTTTTTTATTATTAAATTATATTTTAACCATTCATATTTTATTAAAGGTTTTTCACTCCATTTTCTTGTCACTGATCCATGAAGAGGACATAGTGATGCTTCAAAAGCTTCATGTTAATTATTTCTAATTAAATGGAACAAATTTAATTTGAAATTTAATATTTAATACATATCTGTTTTACCTTATTTCAAATTTTTCAAATAATTAAGATTGACAAATAAAGGACAAATTATAATATTTTATGTTTTGTTACGGTTTCTTTCAATTTTGCCTCCTTCCACGGCATTCAACAATCTCAATTTGATGACAGGCTTCATAAGATCACAACAGTATTCATGATATTCTTCGCATCTAATCGTGAGTCGCAAGCATTTTTGTTCCTCTGGTTACTCAATTATCTTGATGACTGGTTATAATATGCTTCTATTCAATATTCCAAACAATATTTGTAGAAATATTTTTTTGACAAGTCCAATCTTTCATAAAATCGAGTTTGCTGGATAATTTATTCAGGCTGTGAATTTACATATTTGTAAATAAGACAACATTATATCTAATTATATTATTCAAATACCATAATTCGAACAATTTTTTCTAATACTTTTAAATGGATGTTAAGTCGAATATATGCTAAATTTTTCATCCCAATTTTCATCAATCTTTGCTTTAAATCGTTATATTCCTTCATTGGTGAAGTATCACCACATTCAATTCAATAAATAATTTTCGAAACAGATCTGGCTACACTCCATATTTTTTTATTTTAATTCTCATCACTAGTAGTGGTGCAAAATTTGCCTAAATAGGTACAGGATGTGAAATGATATTGAATAATGAAAATGATATTCTCTAGTTTCACAGTTCACCGTTGTTTAAACGTAGAGTGCGCTTAAAAACCAGTGATTTTTTGGTATGTCGGTATTTCAGATCACGGACTACGAAAGTCTGTAACACAGACGAGGTATAAACCTATATATGAAATATATGAGGTATCATATACTTTGTGATATTGTTGACTGATTAGCACAAATAGGTTTGTTTTATTTTCTAGATTATTGATTGTTGCATCAATTCCTATTTTATTGACTTTAGTATCATTTTCTACATTACCAATTTTTTTCTATATTAACGATATCAAGTAAAACAGTGAGTGGATTTTAGCACCACTTACAATTTAACGCGGTAAATGTATCAATTAATTAATTGAAAATTTTTAATTAAAGATAAAAATAGTTAATTAAATCATAACTAATTGAAGTATCATTTAAAGACTTAAACTAAAAATTAATTGCTATATAAATACATGCAAATAAGTTGGAGCGAAAAATTGAAAACAATTTCTTTTTACATAGAATAAATTTGGACCTTTGGTACTAAATTCATACTATTAAATTTTATTTCTAACGCATAAGCAATTATCTTTCATGAAGATTATTTATCTGTTTATCGCATTTACAAATATATTCGCTAACACTAATGAAAAATCTTCAAATAATTCATCCCCTATTTTCTACCATCACCTTTTCTCTTGTACTAATTAATTGTACTAGTTACATTAATTACAGAAAATCATAAATGCAAATGATACTTCAACAACTTCTAAAACGATAACTTAAAACCTAAATGACATAATAAGATCTATCAAAAATATTTCTCTACAATTTTCATATCTTCGCCTACAGTTTTCGTAACGCTTCTGAATCCCAAATTATTTAGAAAAATATTTTCTTTCTCAGATACTCAGATACGCATAATACGTAGATATACAACACGTATAAGAATGCAAGGTGCATAATCTCGTGAAGTTTCACCGCCGAAACTAACTTAAGACACGAAAACAGATATAACAGTTTCCCATTTTCCAGCGAGAATGCTACCTGAGCACGTAAAGGGCGCGCGTTACTGCAAAAGGATTTCAGATACATGCAAGGGCGAGACGTTTTATTACAGTTTTCATCCGCAGATTAGCCCCTTTGGAACCATCGATACTCGATTCAGAACGTTTATAGCCCTCCATAAAAGTATCTATTTGATGTTTTCGACTGGACCGACTGGACAGAGAAACGCAACTCGAACAAAAAGCTATCCTCCGGAATTCCTCGGTAGACGTTGAAACGTTGTTACGTCTCGGGGTCCAATTACGTTAGGATCGCCGACGGGTACCTCTACGAGTCCAAAAACGTCGCGCATCCATTTCTTTTCCGTTTCCTCTTTCTTTTTCTTTTTCTTTTTCTTTTTCTTTATCTTCCGCCGACGATGCGGAGTTTTAACATTTCGTATCGCGACACTGCGCAACCGACGTTTATAGAAACACAGAGCGCCACTTACAATCGGTAATTTCACTGCGTGAAAAAATCAATCCAAGACGTGGAGTAAAATATTCTTGACTAAATCGAATTCTGGAAATTTGCTTTGCAGATGTACGAGCGAATTTGGTTCATAATTATTGGATCGTGGATTTTTATGCGCTGGCGCGAAATTTAAAGCTGTAGAAATCATCGTAAAATGTAACGAGATACCAAAGGTAAAATACCTACTAATATAATATTCATTATATTCATTGCAATATCAGGTAATATTCTGCTTGCTTTCGCGATCGATTTAAATAACTGATACTCTCGAGTTTCTCGTCCCACGTTAATCATACGTATTATGATATTGAAACACTCTGTATGTGAGAACGTTGGAAAAGTTCTTGGGCAAGTTTTGAGGAAAGAGGAAGCACTTTCTGATTTCTTTGTATATCTCCTGAAGTTTACCGAATCGTGGATTCGCTTTAGGTCTTTAGGTTGAACTGTTGCTCCTCTCTGATTTTGTATGGTACGGGTTGTAAATCATAGACAGATACTGTGTTACGAAGGGGGAAAAGTTGGTCGTAGAGGTAGATATATGTAGCTTCAAAAAATTTGAAAGAAACTCCATCATCTCAGTTAGTCTGCTTTGGTCAGCAAAAAAAGTGAGCACGGTAAATGAGATGGCGAGAAATTAGTAGCATTGCAGAGTGATCGGTAAAAATGCAAAGTGATATGAGGAAAAAAGGGACGGATGTTAAGAGAGGTGGAGAAAGAAAATACCCCAGAAATGGGTGAAAAATGAAAAAAGACAGAGATGAACAGCAGAAGATGGAGAACAGAGGAAGGAAGCGAGAAAACTCGGTGGCGATGTAAGCTAGCAGGGGTTGGTTTCAGGGGGATGAAGCGCGGTTTGGGGTCGGACATCGATCTGGTAGTTAAGTCGAGGGCTCCCATGAGACTCGTTGCCACCTTCGCAGCTTCGTCTCCTCTTGCTTTATTTGCTCTGTGTGTTTCTCTTTGTGTGTTGTATCCAGCGAATACACGCTTTGCGATCGGTTGTAGGTACCATTCGGCTTGGCCACTTCGCGCGAACCGCATTACACGTTTTTACGCTGCTATTTGTGTACGATTTAACGAGAGACGTTGGAGAATCGTCGCCGTCGGGACGAGTCGAGGAACTTTCCCACCGTTATATATCAATTGGCAAACAAACGGCCAAGTCGTAAATGTTGTTACCATTTTGCAGATCCGAGTGTTTCACGATTTGAGAATTGAAGGATTCGAACGTTCGCGAGATTTTTAATTGTCGCTAGAAATTAATGAAACTTTTTGTTGAGAATAGTTCTGTGTCAGAGAACTTTGTGTCAGAGGGATAGAACTAGTTTCAATCCAGAATCAGTTTTACTTATATTTGTCACGTTAAAATTGACCACGAATTACGATTATTTCAGAGAAGCTCTCTCTGTGAGAGCATTTTCTTTTTTTAACAGTTCTTTTCGAAACAATTACTTTTGTAAAACGTTTATTATATACTTACACAGTATAATTTACACAGAAGAAAAGTCTATACATATACAATAAAAGTTCAATAACCTATCTAGATTGGGAGTAAAAAATAAAAACGTTCTTATTAAACATAAATATTACACTATGTTTGTATTATTGATTACAGTATTACGTGCAATAATAATAGTAACAATAGTGCAATATTAAGTAAATAACAATACAGTATTATGTACTTAGTAAATACCTAATAAATAGATTAACAAACATATAGCAAAATTGCCTGCAACTAATGAAAAACATCTTTTCTCCTTCATTCTTACTATTTATCTTCGATGAAAGAATAGAAAAAAAAAGAAGATTCCTTAATTAGAAGTTAATTACAATTAACTTTCTTTCATTGCAGATGAGTAGTAAGAGTAAAGAGGAAAAGATATTCAAATGTTGTTCATTTATTACAGGTATTTACCAAGTACATAATACTGTATTTACTAATATTGTGTATTATATTGTAATTATTTGTAAAAGATACAAAGAAACAAAAGTAAAAATGTTCACCAATAATATCAATATTCTGGAATGTAGAATAATAATGTTAGTATATCATATAAAGATGGATTTTTGTTTTTTTCAGTCCGTCATAATATTTACAATTAACATTTACAATATTTTACAATTAACATTTAAAATTGTGATATAACACAAGTTTTGCTAAATAGTCCTTTTCTCGTTTCTCCCCTTTGTTTGCTTTATTCAAGAAATGAATTAACTAAAATTTTGTTAGTTTAAAAAATTGAGTGACTAATAAATTAATCGCACTTCCTTGATTATATAAATAAATTGGGGCTAGTCATATAAATTAATCAAACGATATTTCAAGTAAATGGAATAAAATTCAAGTTGTTGAAACACGAGACAGTTGAATCAAATGAATAAAGCAAATTTTGTTTCTGCCATTCTTACAGATAGAGTCGTTTCAACAAATGCACGAGAAAAGTGGTCGCAATGTCAGCTACGATTGGACCATGTTTCAACACCTGGTTTCTCAGATCACAACGAATGTTATTGCATCGATGAGTGGTGAGGCTGACAAAGAGGGTAAGACTGAGGACGAGACTGAGATCGAGATTGAGGCCGGGACAGCGACCGAGACAGTGGTCGAGACAGTGGTCGAGACAGTGGCCGGGACAGCGGCTGAGACAGCGGCTGAGACAGCGGCTGAGACAGCGGCTGAGACAGCGGCTGAGACAGCGGCTGAGACAGCGGCTGAGACAGCGGCTGAGACAGCGGCTGAGACAGCGGCTGAGACAGCGGCTGAGACAGCTGCTGAGACAGCGGCTGAGACAGCGGCTGAGACAGCGGCTGAGACAGCGGCTGAGACAGTGGCCGGGACTGAGGCTCAGACTGAAATTGAGACTGAGACTGAGAAACCGAGTGAGGAATAGATTGAGGAAGAGTCTGAGGAAAAGACTGAGGATAAGCTTGAGAATAAGCTTGAGGGTAAGACTGAGCATAAGACTGAGGATAAGACTGAGGATAAGACTGAGGATAAGACTGAGGATAAGACTGAGGATAAGACTGAGGATAAGACTGAGGATAAGACTGAGGATAAGACTGAGGATAAGACTGAGAAAAAGAATGAACAAAAGAATGAGGAAAGGATTGAACAAAAGATTGAGAGAAAGATTGGGGAAGAGATGGAGTAAGAGACTGAGGATGAGGTGAAGGAAGAGGTTGAGAAAGGGATGAAGAAAGAGGTTGAGAAAGGGATGAAGGAAGAGGCTGAGAAAGGGATGAAGGAAGAGGCTGAGAAAGGGATGAAGGAAGAGACTGAGAAAGAGGTGAAGAAAGAGGAAGAGGAAAAGGCTGGGAATGAGAATGAGGAAGAGGTTGAGAGTGCGAATGAGGAAGAGGTTGAGAGTGCGGATGAGGAAGAGGTTGAGAGTGCGGATGAGGAAGAGGTTGAGAGTGCGGATGAGGAAGAGACTGAGAAGGAGCATAGGCAAAAAACTGAGAAGAAGAGTAAGAAAGTGATTGAGAGGGACAATACGGCTCTGGCTGAGAGGAACAGTGCGGCTGTGGCTGTGAGGAACAGTGCGGCTGTGGCTGTGAGGAACAGTGCGGCTGTGGCTGTGAGGAACAGTGCGGCTGTGGCTGTGAGGAACAGTGCGGCTGTGGCTGTGAGGAACAGTGCGGCTGTGGCTGTGAGGAACAGTGCGGCTGTGGCTGTGAGGGAGAGTGCGGCTGTTGCTGAGAAGAACAGTGTGGTTGTTGCTGAGAAGAACAGTGTGGTTGTTGCTGAGAAGAACAGTGTGGTTGTTGCTGAGAAGAACAGTGTGGCTGTGGCTGAGTAGAACAGTGCGGTTGTGGCTCAGAAGTAGACTGAGAGGAAGAGTGAGGAAATGGCTGAGACTGAGATTGAGGAACATCGGTAGAAACAATAGTACACGTCGGCTGACTTCGAGGCACATAACGAGACGAATGCCCAAAATTAAGTCTCGATGAGTGTTCGTTGTGCATATTATTCGACGTTTCTGCCATTCTCGCTGTTTCTCTCGACGTTCCGCTAATCGTTAGATTAGCCATAGATGTGCTCGCTTCTCCGTTCACTGCTGCTTCCAATCTGTGCTCTAATTCTGCTTGTTTCTTCAATAGTTTTCGCTCCTTTGCTCGTCGATTTTGAAACCAGATTTTCACCTGCAACAGCAGAACAACTGTTGTCACTGTGTGCTCTTTATTTTCCAATTCTTCTTCGACTCCAAAGACTTTGTAACGTTAATATCGCAAATATTCGCACACATGTCACTTACTTGTCGTTCAGAGAGCGAAAGGCTGTTGGCCAGTTCTGTCTTTCGGCGGATCGTGATGTAACGGCTGTAATGAAACTCCTTTTCAAGCTCTAGTCTTTGATGATCTGTGTAGACCACTCTGTATTTGTCTTTTGTTCGAGTCCTCCCTATAAAGTAAAAAAAAAATCAGAAACCATAGATAACGGTCGACATTATATTAGACATTTAATATCTGCCTACCTAATTCTCTTGTCAATAAAGCGGTTTTAAGGAAGATAACACTTTTTTTTTTCTTGACGATCATACGAGCTCGAATACTATTAATAATTGTCTAAATAAAACGAGATTTGTAACAATTTGCTAGATCATGCTACGTGTAATATATATACATATACACACACAGAGACTAGAGACTAAAAAATTGAACTAAAAAATACAAACTCGAGAATTCTATATTTTCATATATCAGGAAATTAAATATATATATATTACAATTTTCGCAGAGAAACTACAAGATTACGTGTTTTTACAGCAATCACAAAAATATCTTGCGTATTAACGAGTCTGAACGCTCATTGTGGATTTCAATTTTAAGTTCATGCTGGGAACGAATTTTTTAATCGAATGTACGCGAGAATTCGAGGAAGAGTGACGAGAATTCGAAGAGACAAGAGGAGTTCGAGGAGGCGTGAATTTCGACGTGGCATTCGAAACGATTACACGCCAGAGTGTACGAAATATGTATGTATATAAGTAAAATGAGAAGGAAACTGAAACTGCTGCGAAACGCCCCGGGAGTGAAAGAGAAAGAGAGAGGGAGAGAAAAGAGAGAAGAGAGAGAGAGAGAGAGAGAGAGAGATGGAACGGGAGAAAGGAAAACGATTAGATAAGGCCTCGGTGACCGGCGAGATCAAAGGCGTGCACGTTAATCCACCACTCCTCGATAACAGTGCTCGAGGCCTTCGAGACGTCACGAATAAGCTTCGACCTTAGACTTTTCGATGTATATTGTTGGGATCCAGCATGGCTGACATCGAAATCACCGAGATCACTATGTCACGCTTTGATTTGTGCCAAAATGAAATCCAAAGTTCCTCCTGTATATACTGTTAATCCTTTTTGTTCTCTAGGGTTCTATCTCGCATTTTCTTCAAACTTTGTCTTGTATATCTTTCAAATTTTTTGTGATTTATAATCGACGCAATTGTTAACTGCGGTTAATAGGCGGTTCAATATAAATTTCAGTGTTGTTATTCAGTCAAAGTGAGGTAATATAATTTTATTTCAATGCAAAATCGATAAAACACTGAATTTGTTACTCTAGAGTCAGTCGACTCATTGTATCAGCATTCACAACAAGTGATTTCCGTTTTTTTAAAGTTATTTGTAAGAATTTACTGATTTTGAAATTCTCACTGCAACTTTTTAACAGAAACCTTAGTCAGTATTAAATATTTAATTTAATGTCGGTACTAATAATTGAAATAATTTCTTAATTACATCCACGTGTAACATATATAGACAAAGTTTGACTCGTCAAGGCCTGGAAAAGATTCTGTATGAAATGATTCTGTACTTCTGAATATTGCAACTTTGACTTGGCTTAAATGTGTGTGCAGGAGAAATGGAGATTTCCGTATCTGTTATGTTGTAGGTGACTGAGGGATTGAAAGTACACACAAGTACAGTGGCTGTTCAAACGTTGGAAACAATACGTTATGACAAATACAACAATGTATTCATGTCGAATTTCGAATCTTGCTCAGATTGCGCTCGATCGTTATCGCGTGTACAAGCACTTGAGACTTTTTCGCAGTAGATAATGGAAAAGAAATGAAACGATCGTCGTTGGGAGCACAGGTACACTCTTTCATATTGAGTGAAGAGCGACAGGCTTCCATGCAGAATACAGATGAAGTAAATTTCTCTTTAGATACCATTTTTATATTTCTACGAATGTAATTTGAAAAGAAGAAAGAGAATGGCTCTGAATAAACATCGTGAAAGCTTCAGATGCATGCCACACTGCACAACCTAAATTTCTGTCTTCCATTTGAAGTTTTCCAAAATAGCGGCAAATTCAAATATTGATGAACGGACGACTTGGAGTAAAGAGGAACGAAGAATCAACTGTGTACAAATATTCGAACGTCGTTCCTTCTTCGACTGGCAGGCCGTGTAGATATTGTTCAAAATGGCAAATATTTGCCACATTAAGTATAATCATTCGTGCAAAAAATCGTAAACAAACACGAAACATCGTTAAATCTTATCGACGGATATTTTATCGCGGGAAGATTGTCATCTGAACAAAAAATGAAGAAGAAAGAAAATTCCGAACCCTTGGATCGTCTCGGGTACTTTAATCCACGGTCGATTAAAACGCGCTATCTACGTGACGAACCGATTTCCTCCCGACGGTGTCCCGATTTTTAACCGAGAGTCGAAACTCCGCTTGAACTTTCACGCGTCCGAGGAAAGAAGAAGGAAAGAAAGAAGGAAAGAAAGAAAGAAAAAGGAAGCACGTCAGAATCCCAGAGGAGAGAAAACGTTGTTCGAAGGGGGAAAACGTTGTTGGATGTTTCGATGTAAGAACCGCGCGCGCGCGGTTGCGTGCGAGTCGGCAAGGATTACCGTCGGCCTTTTTCATCTCTCTGATATCGGAACTCGCACCTACGATTATCCGGCTATACACGGTTCCTTGTCAACACTCGATCTCTACTGGTGCTCTGAATAGCGGAATTGTTACACCAGGTCAGTTGAGATAATTTTATTTCGTCCATCGACTCTTCCGCTACATGCATCGACATATGTAGCTACACGTGTAACTCAACAGGCCGCGCGTGTCCGTTCGTCTCTGTTTATTTTCCAATTCTGATACAGATTTCAACATCGATCTAATCTCGCGCTCGTTGGAATTGCCACGGTGATTATAACGAGCAGTTTGCGACTTATTAAAGAGAAGGAGAGAAAGAAGAATTTGAAGAGCGGTCGAATCGAAATGTTAAATTAAATTGAAGTTTGATGGAGACTGTCGATCAATTTACGAAGATTACGTAAAGTCCAATGAAAAGTTTCGTCTATTCCACGTTCTTCGTCCAAATAATTGATTCGCGGTAATTGTATAATACGAATCCATTTTGTAAGATGGATTTACACACCACCACGCTACTCGATAAGAAAGAACGACCCGTCTTAGAACAGTCTAGCGCAAATGGAAAAACTTGAGCACCAGGCAGGAAGAAAGTGTCGTGCGATAGGTATTTGTACAGAGATTACAAAGGTACCTCTTTCGAAGTACATCTACTTTTCAACCTGCCATGTCGAATGTACCTTCTTCCTTCTTCTGTGAAAAGTCAATTTTTCAAAGGCTAATGAGGGAAAAAATGTACCAGGAAATTTATATAAGCCAACCTTACTCTAACCGTAGGAACTTAGTTTCCAAGTTGTTTCGAAATACTCTGGTCCCATGAATTAATGAACTCTGGTCGACATTGCAAACTGCCGGAAGTGTGAAACTACGAGAAAATGTAACAGCAACATCAATCATAAGTCGAACAATGACTTTCGAAAACTGTCACGAACCATTCAGAAACATTCTCTACATTGACTTTCCGATATTAACGATACTCGCTAGAGCATCTATGTTCCCGTTTCTTTGCAACTTAACTTGAAATTTCTCTTATTTCGTCATTCGTTCGTCGTTGGTTCTAAGAAGCCAAGTTCATCTCGTCTTCCAGAAATTATTCCGACTGCGAGTGAAATCAGTAATATTTGCAACACGGATTTCAAATACCCCGCTTTAATCAGAGCGAGTCCGCGTCAGGATTTACGTACTTCCACTTTACAATACGGGCATGTATGGGCGTACATGTCGAGCAAGAGAGAGAGAGAGAGGAGGGAACATTTTGCGTACGATCCGACGGAAAAGTGAGACGGCCGAGGGAACAAAGAAAGAGGGCTCATGGGGCTCGTTGCCACCCCATTATAGCGTTCGCGCTTCCATCTCGCCATGCGAAATAGTGAAAGCGCGTGCCCTGCTTCTCCTACCCCGTGTGTCCTCGTCTTCTCTGTCTTCCACCCCCTTAACCGCGATTCCCTCGTACTCTACGCGACATGCCACGTCTCTCTCTCTCTCTCTCTCTCTCTCTCCCTCTACTCGCACGGGTACCATTCGTCAGTGGCATCACAATTACCTCTATTGTGCCGTGCAACATTTGTATATATTGCATGTCAAGTGTCTCTTTCCAAATGCTTTGCTATGCGCTAATGTAACGTGTGAAGAATAGAACGCAATACGTGTTACACAGAGACTCGTCTGCGGAGAACGCAGAAATCGTTATCACCGTGCGATTTTATCTTCGATAGCGGCACAACGACGACGACGACACCGTTTCGTTAAAAAGTTTCATTCAACTAATCCGAGGAATTTAATTGAATTGCAATCTCGAGTGTCCCGCGCACGCTTAGCAATGTGCACCGACCGTCGTTCTCGTCCTGAAGTTGGAATGATTCATCTTGAAACGATCGGCTCTCTCGGTCTCAGAATCTCAAGATTCTGCGATTGGGGCTTCCGTCTCGCGAAGGGTTGAGATGATCTTTCCCTGCGTAAAACAGATCCACCTTCTATTTGACGACAGCTGACCTCTCCGAATAATACTCTGATCTCGTGAAAAATATGCACCGATAGCTTAATAACGTGCCGAGAGATCTCTTCGACAAATTCCAATTTTTCCCTATAAAATCGATGAACTCGCAAATTCTAAAGTCAATCTCCAACGATTCAGTTTGCAAAATCACCAGTTAGTCTGCCAAAGGTCTTATTTCCTACGTTTCTTGACAATCAGCTGAAATCGGCAATTTCAGCAATCATTTCATCTTTAGCATTTGGATTTTAACTTTTCTTTGCACTCTAATTGCCGTATTTGTAAAACTTTCTAAATTTTGTATCTCTGCAAATACAAAAGAATAAACATGATGTTCCTCTCCAGGTATCTATTGTTCCCGGATTGTATAAACTGTTCTGCAAACCGTTGACAAATTAAGCTGACAATTTACTTTTACGTTCGCGGGACAGTCTCGTGTTTCTTGTCAGTCTTCCAATTTCTCTCCAAGGACACAGAATTTACTGCCTAGAGTTCAATTTCGAGAAATTTCGAATGATCGCGTCGACAAAGGAGTTTGTTGAGAAGAATTGCAAGCACCATTGTTCAAATTTCTTCGTCTTGTACGAAAGATTTCGTTAGAAACGCGCGGAGGTCCAATTTTGCAACTGGAACCGAGATTGCCACTTAGATGCCGTTTCTTCCTGGTAGTTTCTTACCAGACGCGGTCAAAATGGCGCCAGTAATAAAAACGGGAGAAAACGCGTTTCCGTGCCGCCGATGCGACTCGAGCGAGAAACGCGGTCGTTCCGAAGCGAGCGTGCCAACTATAACTAATAATCGCGTGGAAAAATCGCGCGGCGACGAGAGAGAACGCCAACACATACGATATTCTGAATCGTCCGTGAGACTCGTCCGTGTGAGCAGACACACACCGACTACCTGCAATATAACCATAAAACCGAGATAATAGCCGCTGGAAGGTATCGAAAGGTCACGCGGCTCGCGAAAGAGACGAAGAGGGCGAAATTGAGCTTAAGGAAATGCAGTGTCTTGTGTCTTGCGATCCTGACACGCTGCCAATTGGTAGCTCGATCGTATCGATTGGGGAAAATACGGAGAATTCGGAGAGAAAAAATTAAAAATTTCATTTCAGCGATACTTCAGTAGTTGAAGTGATATTGATCCATCTAGATTTCCCTTCGACTTCCTTGGCATAAAGTCGAACGACTGATAAATTTGATCGAGAGTCATAAACTTTTCGGCAATAAATTTTCATTTCGGTAATAAATGCCGCGCAATGTTGGTATCATGCAGAAACAATCGTGCTGCATACCGTAGGAAACATTTCGATCATTTGCGTATAAATCAGCGTTTCATGCAGTTCATATAAATCATTATGTCATGCAATAATGTCATCGTCAATGTTCGTATCACACGAATGTGAAATGGTGGAAACTGATAATCGGGCATGTTTATAATGTCTGCAACATTTTGCATTGGAACAATACGAACATGTACGAGAAATATACACACCTAGAGGTGGACAAAAGACATTGAAATTAAAATTAAAATTAAAATTTCTTCTAAACATTCTGCATAAATCTGAATTTTTCTCTAATTCCTTCGTAAGACATAACTTTCGACTCCAAAGTGGCATCTTAATGTAATAAGAGCAAATGATTTTTGGCGAAATGTAAGACATCAATTGCTTTGAAATCGATTTTAGACCTTCTGGAGCTATAGAATTTTGAGCATAAAAAGTAAATAAAAATTCTACCGAGAAACCTTTTTTCCTTTTTTGAGTGTGACTGTTTACAAAAAGATAAAGTAGAGAATTGTATTGTGTTTTTCTTTTCTTTTTCTTCTGAAAATATTTACACAGAATTTTAGAAGAAACGCTGGACTGCATTCGTTACTAATTAATAACTTGTGTAAAATAATGTAGCAACGTCAATTTGTTATTCGTAATTCGTACCATCGGTGTTACATAGCTCGTGAATCTTCGGGTTATCATGTACATTGTACTTCATGTGGCATACTGTAATAATAGAAAATATTCCTCTAAATATAGTCTAGAGTAACTTTGCTACTACAGACAATTTCGTCGTGAGATTATATTGGATAAATTGCTTCTCCCGAAAGCAGTTCTTCTCACTCTTTCCTCGTCTTTCGATTTTTCTGTAGAAGCCGTAAATCTTGTTTATCGTACACGTACATACGGTACGTTGGAAGGAACTTGAACGATAAATTGTACGCGGAGAATTAGCACGGAGAGATTTATTCAAATTCACGCGAAATAGAAAACGCAAAACGTGAATCTACGAATCTGTAATTTTAATTTAACGAAAATTCAGTTGTAACGTAGAAAGACACAGTTGCTTGCTAAAGTGTTTCGACAGACACTTCACGTCGCAGAAAATTTTTATTCGAACGTGAAACCTTTCGAATAAATTAAAAAAAATAGGATATTTTATACGTTAAACGTTGCAACACTTTGAAATTTCCACTATCGTCCAAGTATTTCGTAGGTATTTTGTACAATTGTTCTCAGAAAAATAGAAAAATCCTCGATGCCAATCGTGTTCGTGTGAGTTTCTAGAAACATGGAAATTTATCCGCGAGCTCCCACGCGTCACGGATAAATTTCGAAAGAAACGGATCTTTTGTAATTACTGGGCGGACTGGAAAGAGTAGCGTTCTTGGTTTCGTTGGTCCGGTTGAAAATCGAGGCTACGAGCAAGAGAACGAAGATTATCTCACAAATATTTGAGAGCAATTAGATGTTTGCTCGTCTGTTACCGTGTTTACATTGTTCACCGTATCTAGACTGCGGAGAGACGTATTTAAAGCCGAAACTGCTCCAAGCTCTCCAACTTCTCTCCGTGATTCTTTCTTAAAAATCTTCCCCGTTGTATACTCGTAATTAATCAATTGATCAAATCTGCGCGAAAGATCAAGTTTCTTCCATTTATGCAGATGTTTTACATTGTAATAAAAATATATAAGCGTTGTATTTGTTTCAAGATTCGAGTGAATTCTAAATTTCAAAATAGCTATACTTCTGAAATTTCTGAATTTCAAAGTAGCTTCAAATTTCTAAATTTCTTCGTGGTACCTTAAAGTATTTCAATTAAAAATTCGCGAGGAACTTGACGTAAAATTGTTTCACATGAAATAAAAATTTCTGTACTAAATTTCAATTCAACCAAATTGAATCTTCGTGTTGTCACGTTTATTTATTCAAAATTTACTGTTCAGTATTTAGCATCAATATTTAGCGTTTAACGGTGGGAGTATCGATTAAATTCTGTTCTACTGTAAATAAATCGACAGATCGGATTTCAAAGTTAATATGATAATAATGAGACTAGGATGTTCGATCTCTGAATCAATAGTATTTATGTCGTGAAATATTGATCCTTCTATAGTAGTATGTAAATACCGTGTATTTATTGCCGATTATTCGAAATTTACCGATTTCATATTAATTTACCGACTTTTTAATAATTGTCGCCTATTTCTGTATAATAAGTCGATATTTCTTCATTGAACGTATCAAGAAAAGTTGGAGAGAGCACGAGAAAAATTGCTTGCACTAAATTCCGTACTGCAAACTTGTTACACCTTTCTATAATATTTATTACGATCATTGTTTATTATCATAATATTAATCATAACATTAATTCTTTTCACTTTTTACTTTCGTTCAATTTATTGGCGCCGAAATCTTTCGTTCGCGGGCGCGATTCTCAAATTCATACAAGCATTATCAATAACAACGCGATATTGCACAAGCGTTGTCGTTGGATTTGTAGGATCTTGTACGACTTTGTAGGTATATACCTTTTGTACGTCGATATGTATCTAACATCGCAAATTTATCCGTCTCTCGTTGCCCGTTATCGGCGAACGAAGCAGTTCTATGTATCTCTAACCAGCTGATTTGCCACTGTTGCTTCCCGTACGTTTGTAATTCGTTAAATTAAGATATCACCTTGATGACTCACCAACGGAACACTCGAAGAACATCGAAGAACGATTCAACATTAAAATTTCTAACTTCCTTTGAGTCGAACGCGCCCCGGGGCGCGCGCCCAGTGGAACACTATCTAATGCAGCCAGATTAAAAAAAAAAAACAAAGTATATTCTTTGGGTTACCTGGAGTTGGCTGACTTTGGTACGAAGTTCTTCTCATCCATTCGTAGGGACTTTTGCTTGGTACCGGTCTCGTCGATGTTGACGCCAATGTTGACGTTGATCTCGTCGCCATTAATGCTGACGCCGACATCGTTGGTCCTACCGTTGGCGCCGACATCGTTGGTCCTACCGTTGGCGCCGACATCGTTGGTCCTAACGTTGAAGTCGACATCGTTGGTCCTAACGTTGAAGTCGACATCGTTGGTCCTAACGTTGAAGTCGACATCGTTTGGTCCATCGTTGACGCCGACATCGTTTGGTCCATCGTTGACGTCGACATCGTTTGATCCAACGTTGACGTCGACATCGTTTGATCTATCGCTGACGCCGACATCGTTTGGTTCATCGTTGACGCCGACATCGTCGGTTCCATCGTTGACGTCGACATCGTCGGCTCCATCGTTGACACCGACATCGTCGGTTCCATCGTTGACGCCGACATCGTCGGCTCCATCGTTGACGCCGACATCGTCGGCTCCATCGTTGACGCCGACATCGTCGGCTCCATCGTTGACGCCGACATCGTCGGCTCCATCGTTGACGCCGACATCGTCGGCTCCAACAACCTTGACGCTGTGTTGTTGTTGCCGCTGTTGCCGCTGTTGCCGCTGTTGCCGCTGTTGGGGCTATCATTTGGCGACATGCTGGTGTTACTCTTGTCGGCGTTGTTTGTCGGCGAAATGGTGGACGGTGTGGTAGTAAGATCGTCGCTGCCATTAGTATTGTTCGTGTTCGGAGGGCTCGGCTCGTCAGGATTGACCAACCGCGGCCTTTCGTTGTTGTTCCACGCTGCATTCTGCGCCTGCCGAGACTGATGCAAATGAGCATACGGATAATTTTGCGAGTAGGTGTAACCAGGTATAACTTCGACTGGATTCAGATATTGCTGCGGGCAGATGGGCTGCAAATGGCCGTGAGGAAAAGTGTACCAGTACGACATATTGTGATTGTTGTCAACAGCGTTGGACTGCTGTTGATTCGGTCTAGGGTGGTTTCTTTGCTGCGACACTTGCTGTGCCATGGGCTGTTGTCCGCTCTGCTGTTGTTGATACATCGCTACCGGATCGTAGTACGACACTCCGGCAACGTTGCTTGCGTTCGGTGTTTCCGCGTTTGTCGGAGGATTGTTCGTCATAGTTGTTCTAGGCTGTTCCCTCCGACGAACGCAACGAACCACGCGTATTTTAAAATCCTTCCATACACCAACGCGAGCCTATAACGATGCCGATAACAAACGACAGCCGTTAGCGACGAATTTTGAGTCTCGTTAATAAGAATTGCTTCATCGTCGAGATGAAGAACCAGGAATCTGCCGTTCGAAGAATCCTTCGCGTCACCATTAGCTTTCACGAAACCAGTCGACACATAATGTTAATACGTGGCACGCGTTACACACACATTCGATCATCTCGGTATTTTTTAATTTGTCAATGAACGTAAATCGACGTCTAGATCACAGTACGCGCACAAGGATAATTCTGGAAGATTTTTCGGCCTCGGGGAAAGGCTCGCAACTTTTTTGAAACCGACTCGCTGGATTATCTCGTTAGAAGTGCCAACGACTGTCCCGACTGATTCCTCGCACAATTTAAAGAACGACTGACAGCCTCGACGAAGCGTGCGAATAAGTAAATACAGTTGGGAACGCCTACGGTCGGGTCTTTTCCCCTCCACGCAACACGGTACAGCCAGTCAGCGAACGGGATAGCCCACGTTAACTGTAATGGCGTCAAACAAAGCTCCCGACCCCGGCGAAAACCGTCGTTGGATGATAAAATCGCTGGAAAATCCCCACTCGTTTTCGCAAACTCGAGAACGGCCGAACTAGACAGCATTTCTTTTTTTCTTTCTTTTCGCACCTGTCGCCGTTTACCAGCACTCGGACGAGTTATGGAAATTTATCCAGAGGAAGAATCTCTCTCGCGTGTTTGCGCGAGACCTCTCGGCTCTTCGAGTCTTCTTTCCTGTGAAAATCTCTCGCCGCTTTGCGAGAAAGTCGGAATCGATCCGGCTTAGAGATCGCGTCTATTATTTATTGCAGTTGGTTCCGCTCGCGGGCCAACAGTTTGACGGCGCTCTTCAGTTTGAGGAGGATGTAGCTTTTTGAGGAAAATCGTTTGAGAATGTTTCTAAAGGCTTGCAACGACTCGGAATGACAAATCGACGCAGGGACGTTTTCTTCGTATTTGTTCGTTTGAATCGAGGGTAACGTTGCGTTTAATGTTGTATTTTTCGTCATTAACTGCCATAAACGACTGTAAGTAAAAATGACGCTGATTTGAGACTACCGAAACAAACGACTGAACAAAATGACGGAAAATTTCCATCAGAGACGTTGAAGTGGAAGAAAATCTTTATAACGCGCAAGCTTCTTACGAACAATCGTTCGAGTCTTCAAATACATCGTTGCACGTACAAAATATTGAACAAAAATATTCAAATTGCCATTCTTGATCATTTTGGTAGTTCTGTCGAGTTTGATGTTGTTCTGCGATCATTTTGAAAATTAAAAAAGAAATAGAAAAGACGGACGACTGTTGAATTCTCTCTGAAAGGAATTGGGAGAAACGGACTCGCAGGTAAACGACTGATCAAGGCCAACGTCTTGGAGTCAATTGTTTAAAATATAAAGCGTTTAGAGAAAATTCTGTCAAAATCAACGCCGATTTCTGTTTGTACAGAAATACAACTGTATCAAATCCACTCGTTTAAATTATGATGTAGAATTTGACACGAGTACAGACGAAAAATTTCTTTCCTTGTTCTTCTTGTGCTTTGTCCATGGACTTGTTTCTATACGTTAATAAACCAATTTTCCTTTATTCCCAATAATTGGGTAGAAAAGTCAATACGTTAAATGGAAAGATAAGCACTTTTTTCTGTCTTTTTTTCGTTTAATTGCTTGTTAATGAATACGTTCTTGAAAGAAAAAAAAAAAGAAAAAAGAAAACACGTTTTCTCAGCGCGAATAAAAGTACGTGATAGAAAACGTTATGCTCGATCGTGCAAGACACCGAAATCATTATTATCCCTATTCACTCGGCGAGAAAGCTCGTAGAAATTCTGAAATCTCGCTATCAGCGAGAACGTAAAATAAATAGTATCCAACAAATCAATTCCAAAGCAGATACAATCTACACTCGTAAATTTCAATAGCAGCCAACGACTGAACTGTGCCTACAGCTTTGTTAGATTAATTCAATGGGAAACAAGTGTTCGCGCAGCGGGTATATCATCCACACGCGAGGAACACGAGTTTCGAGTCACTCGAAAGAAATATACGAGTGCTACACACTCTGATAAGCGGTGGATATCTCGATTATTATTGCTCGAAAAATAGTACATAGAAATTGTCCGTGAATTACATGCGATACATTATATATTATACGTATGTAAACGTAATAAACAATAACCATTGATCGCAGTTAGAGAGCGATAAGTCGTGGTTTTCAGCTTTAAATCATTTTCACGGTTGGGTGATTTATGAACTCGCCGCCGGTGCAGTTTATAATTGTTATAGCGTTCTTGATTATGTATGATTTCGTTACGACCACGCAATAAAGTAACAGAATTTGCCCCCGGTGCGTGACGAACGCGACGATCTATGTAACTTCTTCTTCTCGTTCGCTGCTGTGTGCTCTTGCGAGTCAAAATATATCAACGATCCCTTTGATTGAATATACGCACGTGTAAATTGAAATTTTACACTTAATATATATTGATACAATAATAATTTTACACTATAATTACGTGTAAATTGAAATATTACACTTTGGCGATTGCAATTTTTTCAACAGAGATGAAACAACCTTATCGCTTGCAAAAATTTCCGATTTAACGAATGAAAAAATATAGTCAAGACTTCATCGTCTGCTAATGTTCCAGGCGCAATGTCGTAATTATGAAAGATTCGAATCAAGAAATAATCGAAATTAGAATTTTGTCGGTAAGCCACTTAATTGCAACTTGTTCAAATCGACGATAACTAAGGCGCAGTTAAAATCGACAGGCAGTGTCAATAAATTGTTCGATCGTGTTAGCTTGATAATCTCGAAAGTCGATTGTATTGGCGAAGTAAATCAAGCTCTCGTAAATCAAGCTTAAATGACAACGTGACAATAATCGTGACAATAATCACAATATTGATCGGCATTACAAACGCACACAGTTTCTGCGTTCCTTTCGAATCTCTTTCCACTTGTCAATATTTCCAAAATAGGCTCTGCCTTTCCCGTCTCTCGGGATTCTCTCCGCTTCTTTTCTTTTCCACCTCGTGTTTTCCGTCATCACCACCATTGCTTTCACGCTTCGCACGCGAAAATACCCGATAATAAAACGACCGTCAAGGACCTATTCCTTTTGTTCTTCTCTCTCTCTCACTCTCTCTCTCTCTGGATCGTACAGTTCCTTTTACGGAGAGACTCGTAGGAAGAGAGGTTAGGATTTCTGTTCATACTCGGACACTAAATATTTAATTAATGAATGGCAATAAAACAGACTTGGACAATGGAAATTCGCAAGAAATCGTCACGTGTTCGTTTTCGCCTGATATTCGACGTTTTTTCGCAAAACTAAAAAAGAAGAAATAATCATACGTCAGGTTTCGAGGGATCGAGTTGTAAAGAAGAGGCTTTGAAATGCTGAAATGAAAATTGGAATAATTGAATAAAAATTTTATTTTAAACGAGCATTTTGCTCGTAACGCCATCATCACCCGCATCAAATCAAATATCGATGAATTAAAAAAAGAACAAGCTGAGTGTTTCGATCGAAGATCAGTGTATCGTTTCACTGTAAAAGTTGTTTCCTTTTTTTTTTTTTGTATAAATAATACAGGTTTAGGTTGGGTTTAGGTTACACTGAATTGAATAAAAAAATATCGACTGTCGACAATTTTTTGAGGCCCAGAAGATCTAAAAGACCGAACACCTCACAAAATTTCAAAATCGTGATCGATTCATCTCAACGCCCTTGCCATTGGAAAATGTTTCTCTTCGTGAAAATGTTAGGCGCTCACAACCGGAAGAGAGGCGCTTTTACGTCCTGCACGCGACGAAACGCGTAAAAACATCTCGGGGAATGAAACGAGAGAAAAGGCTTCTAGAAATGAGTCTAGATTTATTGTTTTATGATTTTGTTTGCACGAAATTACGACAGTTTAAACATCTGTATCCCAAGTAAAGGATTAAGGCTGCTAGCACTGGGATGGGAGGTCGTACCGCAGCTCTGCAGCGAGTAGCAGCAAAAATGAAAGTAAGGGCCAGAAGAGGAAGAACATCTACGGTAGTAATCGAGCTTATTTTCTGACAGTTTGCGCAATACTGCGCAATATTATCTCCTCCGAATGACGAACGACAAAAGCTTGTTGTTATTGTCGGTGGTCAGATGCTCTGTCGTCATATTGTGTGGGATCACATTGTTAACTTTTTCCAAAGATCTTTTCCACGATTTTATTAAACCCTGTTGTTCGAAATGCCCGGATCACAGCGGCTGCAGTGAGGCTGTTATTCGGTTAATTTACGAACTTCTAAGAGAGTAAACAAGCAACAATGGCGTCATAACGCTGATGAACAAATGACTGATGCAACGAAAAAAAAAAGAACTTGCTCGGAGCAAAGATTTTACCATTTCTAGAAAGTTCGTGAGAGAGTTTTTGCATCGGTGTGACAGAGAACTCGACGCTCGATCGAGGTAATATTGAAAATAGGCGCAAAAATTATGAAATTGATCTACATTTGTAACGAAAGATTTCGAGAAAATGAGAAAAAAAAAAGAAAAAAGTAGAAAATTCGATAAATACGTGCGATACGTACAATCACTTCAGAAAGCCTCCGTACATACGACGGAAAAATTGTCGATATTCCAAACTCTTCTCAAAAAAAATTGTACGTTGACAAATACAATGATAAATTTCTAAATTTTGTAAATTTGAAGCGAAACTGCCGTCGTCAAGTTGAAATTTGTAAATGTTTCTCGCAGATGTTCGTCGTTAAGGTCGCTCCGCTTTGTCTTTACCTCTTTAAACATTGAAATTATGGCGGAAAGTGTCATCATGACCTGCGAGGGACGAAACGTCTCTTTCACTCTTTCTAGAAACGAGTTTCGAATTTCACGTCTGAGCACATCATTCTTCTTTTCTACGATTCTGTTTCGTAGAAAATTGAAATTACTTGAACGTTGAAGTGAAATTATGCCGAATAAAATCATGGAATCGCAGAAAAATGAAAAATTACTCTTTTTTGTTCGGCGAATAAACATTTCAAGTAAATCGTAAATCTGCCATAAATAACAGAAAACGTGAAAATTCTTGCCGTCGTAAAATAATTACTGTCCAGGGACAACCCAAATACAAATTCTTGAAATTTTAAAAAGGTAAAATTTTATTTGTTTGTCGAGACCCGTGGTCTATAATATTTCTCATAATAAAATTTTCACTCGAGGATTTTTTCAAATTCTTCCGTCTCCAGAGAATTCACAGCGATTTTGACAGTCACAGCGTCGCAGTGACGAAGATTATACAGCGTTTCGTATCTTCGAAATTTCGAAGAAATCTTGCAGCAGCTACATACGTTAAAAGAAATGCCGACAATTGTTATATACCCAGAGAACAAATTATTCCCAATGAAAAGAGAAAAAATTAACAATTGACAGAATAAACATAGATCAGTAGTAAATAACAGTAATCGTAGTAAAATAATAACAGTCGGCACAATAATAGATTGAACAAATTGATTTTACAAATTCCAAAGTATCCTAACGACGTCATAACGTCATTGTATCTTTATACCTGTACTTGAATTCGTCATATTTCTTATTATCCAGGTGGACGAGTTATTTATTTGGCTTGAAAAGGCGAAAATCAGCAATTATAACAGATACGTCTGATTTACTGTGCAATCATCGCGAATGAAGCTCTAGTTAGCTTAGGTTTAACTTAGGTTTAGGTTGCAAAAATTACAACTCTTTAATAGGTTTTGCGTCCAACAGGAACTGTCGTTACGTTCCTAATGTTTCAATTTCGAATGAATTAAACATCGTAGCGTGTTACGTTGAAATCATCGACAACGATCGTTTCCTTTTTCTTCTTTTTTGGTCCTGTCATTTCAACAACAATCCCACTTCGATACTTTAATCTCTAATTTGCATTCTACACGCGAGTCGTAATCGACGATACACGGAGTTGCGGACTTTCATTTCGATGTTAACGTGGATTGCTCGATATCGAGCATATTTCGGGTAGGTTCGCGTAGGTGCGCAGTAAGCAACGCGGATTCCCTCTCAAAGTCGGAGATTAAAGTTCCGTTCCCGATAAAATTGCCGAGTCGACGCGATACGCGACGCGCATGTCGTCTAATTGTACTCTCAATGATTACGTGCGTAATCTGCGTAAAGAAACGATTGACGCAAATGTCACCGGTTTGAAAACTCTTCTAAGCGCGCGTAATACCGTTTGGAGACGCGCTCCGTCGCTGTTGAATCGTTTCTGTCGCTTATCTCGTCTCGCATTTTTTTTTTCTTTTTTCACGCGTGTGTTTTTTTCTCTCTCGCACGTCCCACGAACGAAGCAACGAAGAACAATTTCGCTTGCAGGAGAAAAATACTTTTTGAGCAACTGGAGTATCGGCTCAATGATAGAATCAGTTTTACTAAATTTTTACTATATTTTTGCTAACGCTGCGGGTACTGCAAATAAAAGAAGAAGAACTCGCGAATCGTCGACTCGAGTGATCGATTCATTTATTTTGTATTTCGAGGCTTCTACGAAAATGTGTCGATTATAAAGTTCTTTCATTTTCGCATGCACGTGTGTATATATGTGTGTACATCTCCGTTAAAGATCATCTTCGAGTCAAGTTTAACGATCGACACCGTAAAAATGTTTTCCATTTTTATTTTCTTATAGCGCTATAAACGCGTCACTGACGAATACGTGCGCATGCACTTTACTTCATTTCGTGTTTCCCACTGTCACACTTCGATACGGTTTAACACCGAGTCAGATTGTCAGGTAACATTTGACAATGTATATATTAATTATTCCTACAATGATCTCGCTATAATTATCCCGATAATCGGCAATGAGCGATAAATCAAAGGACCTTTGGAATCTTATATTGCTTTATGAGACCGCATCGGGACAATAAACGCAAATGAATGACTAATTGATCAATGTTACGATACCAACGTAGAATACAATAAGTGTCTAATGGCGGAATTAACGGGACTTCCCGTCATGTTTTCTCGGTCAAAGAGAGTGCTAAGTGTTACTACTAGAATGCTACTTTTACGACTTTTACGAATGGAAATGAAAAATAAAATTTTGTTTATGACGTATCTTACGTAACTGAAATTAAATTATTGTTCCGATACGAATACAATTGTGCGCATTAGTGTTTGGAACTTATTTTCGGATTATAAACAATTTTTTACAAAAAAAGTTAATTTTTTAAGAGATATCGTGAAATATACCGTAGCTGTTATCTGTTGTCACTTTAGTAACAGATTGGGTTGGGCCAAAACGTAACTGTCAACGTTTTTCTTTTTGCGAATGAGGGGTGAATTTTTCGTGAGAAACAAAAACTTTATACTTCGTGTATCGAGCAAAATGGTTTTGTTCAATTATCTTTTGTCATCTTTGGCAAAGACATCCGTCGTAGTGTTAAGGCTTCGGCTAATTCTTCACGAGCTTGCACGATTCTTTCATTCCTTCTCAAATATTATGCAGCAAAGTATGACCAGAACGTTCCTTTCTGACACGTTGTTAACAGGATTGTGCATTTCCTTTTTCTAAACTAAGAGATATCTTGTTACTTTCGTGCATAAGAATCTGCGGTTTGTCTAAATATTCGTGAAGAACGTGAGAAAAGATCAATTGTTAAATTATAGAGTTAAGGAGGGATTCCTTTGGTGGCCGAGTTAGAAAAGATGTTAGTATGTCCGAGCGTGTTAATGATCCGGGATTCCTTGCAGAACATTTAGTTATACTGCAGCGTAGCGACCGCAGCGTGACAGCCGCTTGGTTATGGCACCAGCGGGAAGCATGATGGCACGTCGGGGCATCACAGCGTCTCGTAACTTTACATAAAATTAGTACCTAAAAGCCCTTCGTCTTCATGGCGCTCGTGAAGTGAACTGTGCTCGCGTGAATATTACACGCCCGCACGATCAAATCGAGACATTACTATCAATTCCGACGGAAAGTAAATTTGACGTAACAATAATTTAACTGCAGAGCAAAATGTTTGCAGAAAAGACTTGGTTAAATTTGTTGGGCAAAGAGATGAAAAAGTGCACACACTATCATCTGTCATTTTTACCGATCGTATATAAGCATGAAAACACGATGATTTTACAGTTTGTTAACTTTATTAACTTTTGCAATCAAGGTTTAGGTCAAGTGATAAACTAATAACATGGTAGTAAAGTTAATAGTTAAACAATCAAACAATGGATAAACGGCACAAAGAGAGTTCAGTTTACTACTCAGTATATAAACATACGTTTATAAGCTCAAAAAGTAATACTTGAAGGTGTGAAGGAAGGATGCATGATGGAATGTTGACTTGTTGAAGTGTGAGGAAAGTTTGCGGCTCCACTGCTTAAGACTTATCTCAGCAAGGGGCTAATGGCAGCGACTTCCAAACGCTTGCTGTTGTGACTACTTCCTATTATATTGGGCTGGACACTGGTCATCCTTCCTAGCGGTGTTCCGCATTCTGCTTTGCTTAACGTCGCTAGGCGCGCAGCCACTTGCGGCTTGTCAGTATCGGGAACTCGTAGTTGAGGACTCCTAGGCCGCTACATACTGACAGAACATTAAATACAATGGTACGATACTGATACACTAATGAAACGCCGCGAGGCAAGAGCAAATTACTGAATGTTAACACGTTCGCTGCTCGTAACTTTTGGCAGATAAAATTCAGTCAACACTGATCGTACGCGTGCATCAAAGAACATAGTACAACGTGCATCGCGTACGGGACAGTGAACGTATTAAAGAAAGAAAGAGATGAAAAAGTGCACACACTGTCATCTATCATTTTTACCGATCGTATATAAGATCATGAAAACACGATAATTTTACGGTTTGTTAACTTTATTAACTCTTGCGATCGAGGTTTAGATCAGGTGATAAACTAATAACATGGTAGTAAAGTTAACAGTTTGTTAACTTTATTAACTTTTGCAATCAAGGTTTAGGTCAGGCGATAAACTGGTGATTTATGTATATAATTATACTTGTACCCATTTCTTTAGTCTCTTCCAACGTACAGCTCGTTACTCGGTGTACTCGTTAATTAATCATCATTGCACCAAATCGAATGAAATTATGTACGAAAAATTATACGAAATCGTTCGTACAGTTACAACAAGTTTCTTTTACACGCAGCAAAAGGAAATGAAAGCGTTTGAAAGGAATTTATTTGTGAAGTCTACGTTGTGGGAGCAAAGCTTACCGCGCAGAAATAAAAGAAAGGTACCTGAAAGGAATACGGAACCTGAAGGATTGCTTTGGACAGATTCGGTACAACTTTAAGTATGAAAATACCTACGAAACAAATAAATTCGTGCAAGATAATACGAGTAATTGAAAAAGAGGACAGCTTCCTTTTTGTCACGCCTTTCCAGATCTCTGCGTTACTGCCGTACACTATAACCCATAAATTACGCTACGATTTACGATTTGACAAGTAAAAAAAAAAAGAAATTTGCAAAATGGCGTCCGTCGAGAAACTTAGGATGCAAGTATACACAGAACGTGTTTAGAATACACCTTCGTCTCGTTGAAGGATTTAAAATGTATAAAACAGAAATTCTGGAAAATAATAACGACGGTAGAATAATTTGTGTTTGACGACGAGCTGCAAAAGGTGCAAAGGCGACCCTCCGGAGAAAGAAGAGAGAAAAAGCAATGCTAAATTGTCGAAATAAAAGGAGGAAAATCCTCGCCTTATCCCATGACCTTGGGCCTTTAGGTAGCCACGTTTTCCTTCGTCCCCCAAAAAATACACGTCGCTTTCAAACCGCATTTAAACAACGTTGATTTTATTGCATAGTTCGTACGTACTGTTTGCAATTTTTCAAAACCTGCCCTACGCCGCCAGTTAATATTTCGTTTGAAAATTTTACGACCGGTCTTGCCTCAGCCTTGCTTCAAGGAGAAAAAAATGGCTGGAAGCCGATACGAACCGGCACGTTTGAACTCCGCCTACAGATGCACGGAAAATGAAGCAGCTAAGCACAGTTCATTTCGAGAATAAAAGCGTCGTACGATCGGTTGATAGTCCCTTGTACGAACGCGCTCAACATCGAACGAAGCACCGCAAGGATAAGGAAAAAATCTGAAGGAACGTTCATCGTCTTGCCTCGGCAATTTATAATTTATAATGGCTGTTTGATGTTGATGAAAGGACGAGATGGATCGGCAACTATCGCCGTAAAACGTACGCCGGCTTATTGACAGAAAATATCGACGCAAACATCTCTGCGCAATAAATTAACTGGTTTGCAAAGTCAATCTGAAAGTGCTCGTAATTTGAACGTAAAGGACGTGTGATCCGAGGCTCGTTGTTGGATTCATTTGATTTCATGACGCGTTACAATTATGACGAAACTGTAGCGAAAATTAAAACGATCCAGCGTGCAAGAGTCTAACACTTGGAAGATTGAAAAGATCCTGCAGACAGGATTTAATTGCGACAGCCAAATTCTAACAAATCCAGGGGGTGAAGCTTATTCTATGAATCATATTTGTACAAATATTTATGTACAAATGTTCTTCCTTGCGACGAGCGCCAAGAAAAATCGGCGACGTGTTGATTCTACGACTGAAAATGAGTCAACAGTGTTTGTTAACGGGAAAATCGAATTTAAGAATTTGGTCAATATTTTCGAGGTTGTTCTATACGCGAAAGTAAGTGGGAAAACATATTTTTGATATAGTTTCAAATTTTTGAAAAGACGAGAAAATCTTCTCGAAGACGAAAAGTGTCGTATAATTCCACTTATTTTTCACAACATGGAACAACCTGTAAAAATGGCTGGTAATCGGTTGTTAAATGAATTCCAGATGTACAAATAGCGCGTTCTGATTAACGAATGGTAATCCTGGTGGAGTGTTGATGCAGGGATTATCTGGCAAAGTGCAAGGTACACCGTGCACCGGTGACATTGAATATTCGTTTTGTCATAGATTTCTGAATAAATCAATTCAGTTTGTAACATACCGCGTGTCGTTAACATCGCTAAGAAATATTCCCAGAATAAATAATTCGTCTTAACATCTCTAATTTTCCAGAACAAGAAAAAGAAAAAAAAGTTACGACCATAGAAAAATACATTTGAAATTCCCAAGTCGAAATAGTTATGTTTGATCGGGAGCTTACAATAAGACTGTCCCTGCTAATTTATGTCAACCTTTTATACTTGAAGTTTGATTATAAATCTACGGAGCGCGAGATAAATTATTGGAGATTCAGCCATTTGACTCCGCCTATGAGGATGCAGATGTTGGAACACAACCGTTTGATCCTTTTTAATGTTCGTACGGGTGCAACACACCTTCGAGAATTTCTCGATGGCTGTCTTAAGCGAAGACATACCCCGAAGCAACCGGTTCCAGCACTTCGAAACCAAATCAGGACTCGTCCTTTCAGAACAGAATCTGATGGATTTGATGAAAGATAATCCATAAATTTCAAGATGGTAGCCGTGTCCTGCACCGTCGGTAGAAGTTTCAACTCAATTTAAATATAATCGATCTATTTAAGAGTCGAAGCTTCACGGATTACATTTCTAAAAATATTTCGATCTCTCTGTATCTGCTTTCATAAACAATTCTCAAAAGTTTCATCTTTAAATAAGTTTCATCCATAAATTGAACAGCAAATATGTAGGAGGGAGAATATTTTTTGAAGTTTAGTTTCCTGAAGTTTATTTCCCGAATGTAACATCTCTTTCATTTAAATGGTCCACCTAGCGTAAGTCGGAAAAGAATACAATCGGTAAATTAGTAATCATTCGTATCAAGTGAATAATGTCATAAGCAGTTGAAACGAAGTAGTAAGTGACTGTACTCAAATGGTAATAGACCGGACCACCAGTATCATTTCCGTGTCATATCCTACTATATCGACATAGGTAGGTTTTGTACAACAGCGCCACAGACGAGGTATGTGAATAGACCTAGCATGTAATGTACTTTTTCGCCCACGATTGGAGGGTGCATAGCTATATACTTACATTTTTCGTGTCACATTCTATCGTACCATTTCAGGCAATTTTTGTAACGCAATGAAGGAATACAACAATTTAAAACTTAAGAGGTTGATGAAAATTCAAATGAAAAATTTAGTATATATTTGACTATTAACATCTATTTAAAAATATTAGAAAAAATTTGAAATACTATATTATTACGAACAAATTTTCGAAAATTCTTCGAAATAAAGTGTTTACACCAAAAAAATGTAAATAAACATCGGAAACCAATGATTACAAACAAAACGACAGTTCAATATTTTCGAAATTCTACTTTCAAATTTCCGAAATGTGCGTAACGTCTCTAGGATGGGTGCCGTCCATGCCCATCCTTAGAGTTTCGTAACGAACCGAGCATCTGGAGTAGTTTTCGCCGCCATTATCCCACTGATAAATCTGTTGGCGACTCTGAGATGTAGGCACACTCTATCTTCTTATATCATTTATAATCTTTCCTTGACAATCATACTACATCTTTGCTAAAACATGGATCCAAGTATAGCCACAGTATTATCAAGGTGTGCGACAAAAATAGAAATATGAGTCGCATATCATATGAGAAGACGCAGCAATAGTCTATGACGAAGGCACAAACGAAGTAGATGAATAGACCTGGCGTACAATGTATTTTTTCGGTCAACGATATTTCCGTAGTCTCAGTACCCCTTTTTGCGGACCATTTTCGTGTCACACCTTGTCGTACCGATTTAGGTAAAAGTTTTGCATTACAGCGCTACTGATGAAAGTTAAAATTTCAAAATATAGACAGTATTGCCACAGCTGCTTCGAGAATTGTTTATTGAATTGAACGTGGCGGTGCATTCCTTCATCAATGAAGGAATATAACGATTTGTTACCCCAATTACGCAAATAATATTTATAACTTAAAAATTTTAGTTTACGAAATATTTAAAAGTCGTGATAAATCCGTAAGACATGGATAGAGCTCTTTCTGACATGCATGTATGTAGCAAGATGATTTCGGTTAGTTACTAGCCTCACGTTTCGATGTTGAAAGTTGGTAACACTGTAATGGGTTTAAAAATCATATTCTTGGCGCATTTACTACTTGACCAACCTCGATCGTTTTACTCGATGTAATTCCCTACTTCGCCGTTCTTTGAATGTAGAGTGCGCTAAAAAACCAGTGATTTTTTTACTATGTCGGTATTTCAGATCCCTGGCCACAAAACCTCGTAAAGTGCTCACAAGGTCTGTTTATATTTTATTTTATTTAAATATTGTAGAAGCACAGGCGAGGTACATTTATATATCTCGTCTGTGGTAAAAGATGGTAGCATTCATTAATTAGTCAATGATCGTGGCCTTTAATTTTTGCTGAATACTTCAGAATATACGATCCATAAGATTCTAATTTTTGTGATTAAATAAATAAATCGGGCCTGTTCTTAATTTATCTCATCAATGAATTAATACAGCGATTAATGGAAATTTAAATGAAATAATTGGGATAATTATTGGGGAAAAAACAATTTATGCAAATATAACATTTTTTTTTATTTTATAAACGCAGAATGAACGACGCAGGTCATTACAAAAATAAGATTACAAAATATAATATTTCACTTAAACACAGTACGTAATTATTGCGCGTATAAACGATCATAATCTATTACTGTTTAATCATTACAAAATGTGTATCAGCCAGTATTACACAATACGCATTTACACAATATCTTTTTTCTTTTTTTTCATTTATTTAATAACTAATTTCACATTGTTCGTTAAGAAATTTTTATGAAATCTCAACTTACGAATAAATGCTCTCTTCGTGTATCCAAACATTTGTTTTTTTTTCTCCTTTTGGACATAACAATATTTAGATTTTTAATATGGCTGAATTTTTTCATTCACAGCACAATTCTATATGTTTTTTCTTAACCCTCAACAAAAAAAAAAATTTTCCTATTAAAAAAATGTCTACTTTTTAAAATAAATTTGCTTCTTTCTTTTACACGTATGTATATTGATATGTATAGCTTAACCAATTAACTAAAACGAACAAAAAGAAAATAATAATAACAGTAGTAATATACAGTATAACTTAAAATTTTAGAACATAACATTCTTATCTAATATCTAATTAAACTTGTTTATTTAAATAGAAAACACAGTGTAACGTATCGACGTATTTTTAGAAAGGAAAATAAAAAGAAAAGTTGATGTATAAATCTTATTAATAACAAATAAATGAATGTATCTGCAAAAATGCAAAAAGTCGTTCAATTTACGAGTTGCTTCTTTTTTTTTGTTAGGGTTAAACGTATCTCTCTATTTCGTTAGTTAAAGAAACAGAGAGCTAAATTCAGATCCTATGAAACCCGAGCTCCTGCATACAAATGGAGACATTTTTATATCTTGGGAGTATAAAACGTTGTTTAAAATCATTTTACTTTTCAACGATTTTCACACGCATACGACGCTTACAATATATATGTATATATGTTTATGCAAACGATTTTTTTCTAATTCTGATAAGTTGTTCGTGTAAGAATGCTCAGGCCTATGTGTAAGATCATAATTTGTATTGTAGAGAGACAAGCAAATGAAAGAAATTGCAAAAAAAATAAATGGAAATAATAACCGTACGAATATACCTTTGAAGGATGTTTAAGCACTCCATTTCAGACGTTTCTGTCTATACTTTCAGTTCTGTTGCAATTACGTGTTATGGTGAGTTGAGATTTTTTGCCTCGCCAATGCAGCTGCCCTTCGAAACTACTATCTGAATGTCCACCGAAGGAAAATTCTGAAATAAAATCAAAATGAATACTCGCGTTAAATTCAATAACATTTTAAACAATTTTTTCGTTCGAACGTAAAAAATATCATTTACTTGTAAAAGTTTAACGTTTGTAGCAAAATCTCCGACGAGTAATTGGTCCCTCAAGAGCCTAGAAAGTTTCACGTGCTTAATTTACGTTTATACTTGAAAAAAAAAATTTATTACAAGAAATATTTACAAGATCATGGCACAGCAAATATGTATCAAGAAACTGAATCTGTTTTCATCAGCAAAAAGAGAATCCCAGATTCTCATAACATCGGGTAATGGAAATTTTGCGAGAGAAGAAGCGTCAGCCATCTGGTGGAAAATTTTAATTTTTAATAAAAATAATATTCTTTATATAAAAAAAAAAAAACAAAAAAATTCACGTTAGCTTACCTGAAGCTGTAATATTGTGGACATAATTCTTGTCTATGTAAACGCATCCAAACTTCGGGATCGTTAACCTTCACTTGAGTTGTAAGTTTACTCATCATCGAGTTTATCCCAAATTCAGCTTCGTCCAATGATTTGATAAAGAAGTCGCGAATTTCGCTCATCAAATTGGTGAAGCAAAAAATGTATCTGCTTCTGCATGCTCTATAAAAAAGTATTACATTGATATAATTAATTTCAAAATGCACTTTTAACGATTACCTCTCCACGTTTGATCAGGATCACAAGCTAAACGCATGATATATAGGACCAATAATTTCATTCATGCCCTGCAATACATATCCTTTGTCCTGGGTTTAATTTACATATAAGAAAAGTATTCTTTTCTAAAAACTTCCCAATGAGCTTCACCCACCTTCAGCTAGTGGTGGCATAATCTTCCGTAGCTTTTTCTAACAGATACCGCTATCTACAATGACAAAAAGTTTTTTCACGACACTAATTTAAAATAACAAACCAAAATGAATTAAACGGCGTTACCTGCAAGCTTTCCATCCGCAATGAGAATACGAGAATCGGCATTAGTATAATTTCTTATTTACAATATATCATTAAATGTAAGTTACCTTAGAAGTTACACCAAGTCCCTTCCTCTCTACATTTGCGCTTCTTAAAACTGTGTGTTGTAATTTCTATGGTAAACGCCTTTGTCCACTAGCATTTACGATCTCTTTACGTGGATAATCCGTACCTTGTTAAAGAATGATATATCTGACACACCCCTACAAATATAATTCATTTTATCTATTTTAGAACGTATGAAGTTGTTGCTGGATATAGTTGAAAATTTACCTAACATTTTTGTCTATTTGTAGAAGAACTTCGCTGTTATCCCAGTTTGAAGTAGGTTTGCCACTTGCTGTCGTGGATTTAAATTTAGTGGGATGATCAGTGGAAGTGTAACATCTACTTTCTCCACTGCTACTCAAGCTTTCTGCCTCGTGTGACAATGAGATCCTCCTGCAAAAATATACGTGGGAAAGTCTCAGAAAAATCAGATATCAATACATTTGTTGCTATGTGCAGAAAATCTCATACAGTACCATTCATACCAATGTGCCTGGTAAAGCCGCTCTTTTCACGAGTAAGCGCTTCCACCTCAACTGGCTCGTCGTATGCAAAGGTAGATACAATTTAATGTAAAGTTTCCCAAATCATAAAGGTCTTGACCCTCCTTCATCCGGTAATTCTGTTGAGTAGACATTGAATCATCAAACAATATGCAAGTAGATAAAACTAAGTGAAAGTTATCATAGTGGTGTAAGTGATGAAATTCAACTACATATTTTATTTTTAAAATGAGTCTTGTTCTAGTTTCATTATGTTTCATATTAATGCCAGAATGTTTCATGATTCAAAAATAATACTATTTCATGAAACTTAGCAATAGACTAACTTACATCACTATGACTCTTTTTAGTCTTCCACTTAATGGCATCCACTGCAACACACAAAAAGATTAAAAGATCAACGATCAATTATTTATTTTAGTCACGTATGTAGTAAGCTCTGTGTAAAATAAAAAAAAAAAATTATTACTCTTATAAACAAACTCCGACTATTCATTCAATACAGCATCCAATGTGATACACAAAGAAAATTAAAAAGTATATATACATATATTAAGTTACATACCATGGAAGCATAATCGTTTAAGATTAATGAGATCTATTTCTTCAGCGTTCAGTGCATCATCGAATCTTCGGTTTAATCTAAAAAGAAAAAAAAAAAAAAGACAAGTTTATTTGATTAAAAAATTTCTCTCAGATTAATTAACATTTCCGAACAAATAATTACCTTCTTCTTTTAAAAATACCATGGTGACTGTGTACGGCAATGCGGGTGCTAACAAGAAATCCACTATGTTCCTTATCGGCATTCAATAGGCATGCGGGCGTACAGCGATACCCACTTCACATTATTGTCAGTGGCTCACAGGACTGACAGGCGGACTCACCGCCATTTTTCTCTTAGTACACTGATTGATCACTTACATCAAACAATGATTCAAAGGGTCTCATCGAGTGTGGAAATCTCTTATCAATATGGCACTTTAGACCGTGACTACAAGCACGGAACTATAGTTTCTGCAACGAGTTGATTTCATTTGAACCTAACCTATCTGACGCGCAGATATTTTAACCAGTCAAGTGAGAACTGTTATCGATCTAATTATTCTGCAAAATTACGGGTTTAATCCGATACTTTACATTTGGGTGATCTGATTTCCAAGGTTCATCGCGAGAGATAATAACGAAATTTTCGGTGAAAATTTTAGGAAATAGTTAGTAATGTGAATTAGAGGATGGAAGTAGTTGAACTACAACTTGGTACATGTATTTATGACAAAAAGATAATATTTTCATTTCAACTTTACATGAAATGGCTAGCTCCAAATAAAGAACTGACACTCTTATATGCATACACAATGTTTTCTAACAAAACCGCAAATAAAGTAAATAAAGTCAAAACCTGAAGATTTATCAAGCCTTTATCTACCTTTTTCTATTACTTGTTATAGCAGGAAAGATGAATCTTTTCTATTAATTCAAAATTTTGTTCCAAATAGTGAATTCTAGTTAGTTTATCCTAAAGTTAGCGCGTTATTGTAACTCTAGAAATTCCGAAACGATATTCATTTTACGAATTTGAATCTAATTGAAATTATGATCAGATACGATACAACGAATAAAGAAATTGTCACTATGAAACAAACAAATCGTTGGGAATGGACAAGAAAGACAAGAGACGGGCTAACATTCTTTTTATTACTTTTGTATTCAAGGTATCTCGAATGAATTATTACAAGCAATAATATAATCAAAGGTACGAATAAAAAGCTGATGAAACTAAACAATCAGACGTTACACCTCATTCGTTATTGGTCACAATTATCATCATTCTGAATGATTGATTGACTTTCGCATTTTTACGGTTCTTCTTTTTTTTCTCTTTCTTTCTTCCTTTCTCTCTCTCACTCTCTCTCTCTCTCTCTCCATTTAATAATTTGTACTTCTTCTATTGCGCAACTTTGCCTCTCTATAGTCTCTACAGGGTTGATTGCTTCACCAACGTCGACAGATTTGCGAGGTTTTACTATATTATCTTTACGACGATAATAATGTCGATGAAAACGATGCGGCTGATTTCGTGTTTATTACAGTCTTTAACATCTCGAAACGTAGATTCTAAACTAAAAATAAAAAATAAAGACAAGTATCGGCAACGATCGCCTTGTTACCCGTCGATAAAGTAGGAAAGGAATCTCTTAAAAATCTAAAGTGAATATTTTAAAATCTGAAGTTAGTTAGAATCTGAACAGAAACGGAGAAATTAATACATTCTAAAATTGAGACGCGATTATTTCGTTGATAGAGAGAGGTTCTAATCGATAGGGAAGGATAGATCGATTAGAGTAAATTAAATCGAGTCGCATCGTTACGAATATTATGTTAACGACGATAAATTAATCGTCGCACAGTAACGCACTCGGTTCAATAAAATCTGGTTGATTAACAGTAAAATGAACGTTTAGTCAAATTCCCTTTTTTTTCCCTTTTACCAGTCGATAATTACACCGTCTTTCTAAAATGGATGGTTATTCTGGGGAATATACAAAGTATGTAGAAAAGAAGGGAAAGTAAAACATTTTCTTATCCCCGTGAATTAAAATGCTTCGCCTTTGTAAATATGTGAAACGTATCTCGTAATAAGCTAAATCACGTACTAAGTGGTTTTAAGGCGCGTCCTCACGGGAAGCGGCAAAATTCTATGCGTGGACATAACCAGTGCAGTCGTTTGGGGGATACCTGATGTAGATTCATGGGAATCGTTCTTCTCGCACTTTGCGCATTTTCTCCAAATTTTATCCACTTCGTTTCTCTCGATCCCGAGATCACTTTAATTCTGCAGTTTTTTTTTTCACTTTCAAGATGTCGAGAAAGTGGAAACCGTTAACGCGGTGAGAGAGAAGATCGACGCAAGTTGTTCGGATCAAAGCGGCCCGGATTTCCAAAATTAGGACTAATCACAGCGCGTCGAGAGACGAAGATCGACCCCTGTATGTATCATCGCGTGAAAAATATCTCGGCAAAATACACGCAGTGATTTCGTAGTAGACACGGCTTAAAACCGCCGGTACGGTAGAATCGATGGATACCGCCGGGTTATTCTTCATTTAATCGTAATGTATCGTTTACAATGTTCGTATAACAATAAAGCAATATGAAATAGTATGAAGACTTTTCCCTAGAAGTACACCGCTCGTCGCGCGTTCCGTGCATCGCGCGCGAGTCAATTTTAACAATAAAACATTGCACTTTCGCCTGCTTTTTTCCTTGCTCTTCTCCCTACGTTCTCGTTTTTTTTTCTACTTCTACTCGTCTACCTTCGAATTTCTATATTTTAGCGCGCGATCCGTAAAAACGAATTCTCTTCTCGTTAAACTTTTCTTCTTTTTTTTTTTTTTTATTGCTGATCGACGTGGTGCAACGTTTCATCGCTGTCTATACAATAATTTACGATTTTAATATAATAAATTATCTTTCATCAAGGTAATATATTGTCCGACACGGACAATATATATTTTTCTCGAATAGTTATTTCTTACGCGAGTTTGCAAGGGTTCGCGTATATGTTCATTACACAGGTCCTAAAAGTCGGAACGTTTTCTTGGCTTTAATTAACTATCTCTACTTTTTTTTTCTTTTTTTAGTTTATTTTACCCTGTTTTAAAGGTTCTAGGTTTGTTTTTTTCTCTTCTTTTTTCTTTAACGTCGTAGCGACTTTGAAACGACCGGACCCTTTGAACTCATGCGTTCAACGAAACATCCGCTCCGGCTTCCCTCCGACGTTCTTTTTTTTCTTTTCTTTTTTTCTAGTCGTCGAGTATAACCAAATTAGCCAGCTTAACTCTATCAGGTCGACCTGAGCGAATTCGAAATCACCGAATGTGGTTAACCTCGAGGACATCGTGACACCGCCATCTTGTTCTCCAACGCGCTGAAAACTTTTATCATGCGATTTGTCGAATTTAACCCCAATAAACGCAGCGAGGAAAGATCAAGATGAGAGAACTAACACGAAACGATGCTTTACGTTCTTCGTATAGGAGCGGTTTTGAAATTCGTGGAATCAACAAAACCGCTTCCTTTATTTGATCTTTAGTATATCAAATTGGTAAATACCGTGTTCTACATGTTCCGTATTCCTAATAACGTCGCATCGAAATCGACGTTAAGCAAGGCTTTAACGGGTTAATGCGCGTCACCGCGAAGCCCGGAAGAGTTAAACAACGTGGGAGAAAAGAAAAACGGAATTACAAATCGGCTGTTTCTGCGATCCGCCCGAGTCGCTCCAGTGCAGTTCATTTTCTTTTTTATTTTTAGCGTTTTTTCTTTTTTTTCATCCTTACTATTACGAGACGCTTAGAATACACCATTCTGTCTCTCTCTCTCACTCTCTCTCTTTACTCATCTTCACACGCAAGCACACGTACGCGAATCCATTCGTACTGGCTCCACGCTTCCGCTTCCACGCTTTCGTTTATTACGCATGTCGGTTTTAGTAGTAGTGTAGTTCTATCTGTTCACGCCTTCTTCCCTTTCGATCAAAGTTCAAAGAGCGAACGCGCATCGTTCCTTCTTTTAATAACCGTCAGCCTCCCGCTTCCTTTAGGAAACCTTCCCGTCTCTTTTATCTTATCTCCGCGTCGAAACAGCGATTCGCCCTTTTCAATACTTTGATGACCGGAGTAGATCTTCCGGAAGTCATTGTCGTTTTATGAAACCTTATTACGCCTACGCTACCTTAATCTCTAAAGTGTCTATTCTTAACGTAACGCGACGATAGATAACAGAACTATGAATGTTTATGCCTCTTTTCCTTTTTCTTCATTTGGAAAATTTAAATACGCGAAGAAGGTGCGCGAGACCCAAGGACAATTGCATAATTTTAAACGTTCAACAGTCAACATTTTGCAATATTTTAAAGAATGTTTCAACTTATTACCGCCAATGCCAACGTTAAAAGCTCTCAACGATTTACTGGATAACGGATATAAGAGTCGCAATAAATAGTCGTCGCAACTATTAAGCTCGGCTAGTTAAAGTGACAATAAAAATAATAAATAAAAAGATCTCTGCCCGCGATCTCCATGTTTAATCAAACAAACCTCCATTCATTGCTCGCTCTTCAACATTCGCATAACTGCCGAAATATTGACAGTCAAGAAGCCAAATAAAATTTCCATCGTGTACGGAATAAATTAGAATTTGTCGCTTTTTCTCTTTTTTTTTTCCTTTTTTCCCTTTTGGTTAGCCTTTTTCTCTTTTCTCCTCTAACCGGAAGAAACGTCGATTAAAAAATCAGAAGGGACATTTACGCTTTTAATTACTTTTACGTTACTTACCAAAAAAAAAAGACTTATGTAAATAAAATCTGTTAAAGCAGTCACAGTTTAACAAGGAACCACCAACATCGATCTTATATCGACGCAGATAACATACGTATATATTATAAATTAACGATTCAACTAAAACTTAATAGAAATACAATTTGTAAAAAAATCACAAAACAGTCACAGAGAGAATAGTACGAGTTCTAACTGGTAGTCCACTGTTAGCGGAATCATCCCTCCTTGCTCGTTCGAGCGTCGAATATTCCGCGAGTTTCCTATTAAAACCTTAAATCTCTTCTTCCTTTCTTTCTTCTTCCTAACTACGAGGATATCCGTAGCTCTCAAAAGAGCTTTACACTTCACGACGTTAATTTGTTTCTCCGGAGTTTCTCAAACATTCTCCATCACGACGAATTTACCCAAAGAGATTCGAATTTCCGGCTGCTCAAAGTGGAAAATTCGCGGTTATATATATATATATATCTATATATAATTTCTTCGTTTTCTCCCAAGATCGGTTGATTTCCAGGATAGACACGTCTCGAAACCAACGATTTCAATTTTTATCTCAATCGCGCCGCTTCTCTGACCAGCGCTGTGCATTCATTGACTTACTAGTCGTCGAGCAATAAGATTCGACGAACAGAAATACACGAGGGAACGAAATTGAAAATACAGAGTTTCCGTGTCACACGATAGATTGATAATCGACTGTCTATGCTGTTTTTTTCGTGTTATCTGGCGATAAATCGTTAGACGTGCATTTTACAGTGGCTGCAAAATGACTGCCGTCGCATTTACATGCTAGCGCTAGACGTGGTAACTCTAAAATACTTTGCTCAAACATATCATAATCATTACACTAATAAATACTTATTATGATATACATGTACACATATTATTAAATATATGCATTTCGTGATACCTGTATATATACTTATTTTAACAATATATATATATATATATATCATTAAGTAGAGATTTCTCGAGTGCTTACTCGATATATCTCTCACAATGTTAAAATAAAATTTCGCTTCAGTTTCAGAACGTGGAACGTCTCGGTCGAGGATAAGGGGCTGCACGCGATATTCTTTTTGTAGCCACCGTATACATCCATGCAACGGAGAAGTTTTCATTCGTCAACTGTCGCTTATCGGACGTGCTGATTGGATAATCGGGTAATCGAGTTGATACGTTGTATTCAACTTCGTCCCTTCGTTCTCTCCCTTTGTTCTCTCGTTTCATCTCTTCGCGAACTTCAATTTATTCTGTTTCAAGCCCTCGCGCTCAAGCTGTCTGAGGACACGCAACGTGCCTTTATTATTAATCGATCGATAGTCTTTACGATCCGTTGCACCTCGCCGAGTTGGTCAAACGGAGGAGAGAGAGAGAGGGAGGAGAGTCTCCGATTGTGAGTGTCACCGAGCGTAGTCTCTCTCGCCCCGTCGGGAGAAATGAACCAGCGATTTTCGAGTTGGACGTTAACTCTGACTTGCGCGTGACTCCGGCAAACCCAGGTGAATATGGCAACTGTGAGTTTGAGAATGGTTTGTCAAAATTTCAAACTGAAAGAAATGCATCGTTTCGATGATGATATTTGGCTTTTTGCGTATAGCAGGAAAAATTGAACTTTGTTCGATTCTGGACATGCGCAGAAGTACACGTTCTCGTCGCGTCGAGTGCGAGCTACAAACTATTAGGGTGCATCTTAACATTGTCACCGGAGATACATTTGTCACGCGCAATTGAAAAATCATCGCGGTGAATCGTCACGACTTTGAAGGCAAACTCGAGTGGTAAAAAGACTCCGCTTCAACGTGTTAATCTGACGAACCATTCGGTGAAAACATATCTTCGTCCAACGAGTTTTGCCGTGCAGCAAAAACTAAAAGAAGCTGCAAGAGAGAACGGAACTTCACGCTTTGTCAAACATGCCGGTTCGCTGAACGCAGTTAACGAGTTAACACAGAGTCAAAAACATGTACGATGCACCGTACACTTTGATCTTCCATTCGTCAATCATCAAAAACCACCGGAGAAACGTTCGAACGTTTCTATATTAAGATTCGCGTAGATTCGCCGTGCGCTCGTCCGTCTTGCGTTATCGTACCTCTGTAAAATCTTACAGCCAGTTGGTCTTCCGTTCGCGAAGCTTGCACAGATAACAAGAAGATACTTTCGGCTGCAGCGTCAAACACCTCGAGCATCGAGTCGCTTTCCAATCGCGAGGAAATCAGGGATCTGCGTCCATCTCGTCGTCGGCAAGTTTCAAATCAAACGAACGAAATTTCCGCGAGCGAAGCTCTGATCTACTCGCCTTCCTTTCGTTCGGTACGAAAAAGCTGCCGACGTAATTTTCGATCGAGGCTCGAATCACTCTCCACGTTACGTTCGAGGACAAATTTAGACTCTCTGTCGTTCACCTTTGAACTCTGGCAATCGTTTCTTTCTCCCTTTGTACAGCATCATTTAGGCTACAAACGTCGAGTCAGAAATTTGAGCCAGACTCGAAGTATATAGTATGCTGTGTGTGTGTGTGTATGTTTATCCTCAAAAGAGAATGAAAAATCCGATTTTTCACGGAAAGCGATACGAATTTACGAGCTGTATCGATCTCGGTGGACTTCGACTGCTTCGATTAAACGATCAAAACGATACAGTCTCTTTCTGGATACTGCGCGGAATCTCGGCAGAAATTTTCTCTCTCATCGATTGGGTCCGTCCTATTCCTATAAAATCACACGCTTGGTGCACATCGCTACGCCCTCGTGAATGAGATCACTTTGAACGCGGTAATTAAATCTCCGAGCATACACGCACGCACATTTCCTCTCTCACATCTTTCTTCTTTTTGTTTGTTTTTTAGCCTTTCGCAGGATGCGTGGAATCGATTTCTTTTCATTTTTGTTCTCCCCGCACATCGATAAGAATACTGTGAATACAATTTGGATTTTCGATTCTCCGCCTCTTCGAGGAACAATCGTCCTTCCGAAAATAATATGACGTGACAAACGTAAGAGCACTCAAAATATTTAAATTTAAGATCTGCTGCTTTCTTTTCTTTTAAATTTTGTTTAGATGTCCAAAACGTTGCATCTTTAAAAATTCTTCGACCGTACGCGTCGAAGCGAGGAACATCAAATGCAACGTTTCCCTGAAAAGTCAAGAAGGTGGAAAAGTTTGGTAGAAAAACTCAGCGTTGCAAATTCATTGCGTGAATTTGTCCCTTCGCCCTTTCTCTTTCCTGCGTGAACATTTGACAGAAAAAGAGAAAACACGTGAACAGAAGTGTCGAAAGAAATAAATAAAAATCAAAAACGTTCTTTCTTCCTCGGCGACTGATTACGCAAAAATAAACCTTACGTGTTCTAGGAAATCACCATTAAGGATTAGTTAAGAGATTACAGAGGGGAGAAAAGTGAAAGAAGACAAGAACGACCAGTATTCTCCACAGCGCGATCTCTCGTTCGCGAGCGTTCGTCCATCGAAATCGATATTTCGAAATTAATCGCGTCGATAAAAATCTCCTTAAGGCTATAAAGGAATCGCAGAATCCTCCTTCGCAAAGGAAACTACAAATACAAGCCAAAACATCGTTTGTTGCGAATATTTGTCTCTTCTGCAAATCGCAAAACCGTTCGAAGTACATCTCTATATAAATCGTTACATTATACTTAAAGTTCGTCGCTCCGAACAACGATTTTGTCTTTCCTTCCCGTGGAATTTCGACGGAACTGACAGAACGCGCCGCAAAGGAAAAAGAAACGCAAAAAGAAAAGTCAATAGATTTTTCATCGAGCTGGTCGATGAGTCGAGATGAAAAATATGGTGATGTATGTGAGCGGGAAGGGTGAGCTGGTGAAAAGGTGAAATATCGTGGGTGAATTCAGGCGATGACGAGTGCGTACGGTAAATTATTGTTACGTGGTTTCACGCGTTCGGACACTCGTACACACGCATACTGTTGTCTCTGTTGTTTTCGTCAGTTTTTCCTTTATTACGATCGCTCACGGGAACGAGTACGTTCGGATCACTGGCAGTCTGTTCTTGTTTGAGACATCGAGAGGAAAAAGTGGACTTTTACGCTTTTATTTTTCGCGCCCCGTCGTCGAAATTTTTGTACGTCGATTTCTTACCGTCCGAGTTCGATGACCAGTTGTTGGGACTCATCAATTTCACTATCTTGATTTGCAGATGACCGAGTAATTTCCAAACTTTACATGCTACATGGAAATGTGTTGTCATGCGTTCGTACTCCACGCGGAAACGAAGCATTTTAATATTAACGAGTGCGAAATTAATTTTGAGCCATTGTGCTCAATATTTAATAGCTACACACGTAAGTCAATTATAATCTGATGCTATAGTAACGCTAAGAATCAGTTTTCTTTTATTTTCATTTTGCTGCTCTCTCAGTGTTAGCATAAACTCGAAGAACATCTCCTCTTCCTTTCTTTCATTGTTTCCTGCTTTGACCATCTTCGCCCTGTTTCAACAACGGACGTGAAGTCAACCTCGATTACTATCTTTGCATACATTATTCTTCTTCTCAACGGAATTCTCTCGTCACGAATAAATATCGTACTTCCGATAACTCTCTCTCAGTGCATCTTTGAGCTCTGAATACTTCCTAAACAAAATGTTCAAGCCAGTGCCTGCCGGGTCAGTCGCTGCGTATCGAGCCCCTTTGTTCCGCGTATTTCGATTACAGTCGTCGAACGATAGTCGAACAAAAGTACAGAGAAAGCACAGTAACAACGGTGTCGCGAAAGCCTGGTAATTTTTCATCCATTCTCCTCGTTTCTATCCAAACGATCGATTTGATACGGTGCCTCTTTGAATTAACCCCCTCGGAGCTTTCTTTTAAAGAAGCTTCTGTTTTCAAAAGCTTTTCGCATTGAACGGAGGACTTCTTCTCATGGAGAAGTAAACGCCGGATTTACAGCTTCTCTCTAGAATCACTCAGCATCAGCTTCTCCACCTCCCAACAGAAGAGAAGCGAAAGAAAGAAAGTGGCGGCCTTTGTAAATCTTCCGACCACTGCACTTTGAAAAACGAAACGAAATAATAGTAAAGTAGTCCCTGCGGTTTTCTCTCTCACCTTACCTTACGATATTCTCGCGCACATTAACCCTATCGCCATCTTAATGAAAACTCTTTCTTAAACTTACTCATTTACCTTACGCGCACTCAGTTCTTCGCCGAGTCTCGCTCAGTATAATTCTACTTGTTAAATGTCACTTCTCGCACGCTTGTCCCTTTCTCTCTCATCTTATCAACAAATTCGCGGATTTTTACGCTATTCTGCATCGCGCATTGCAGCATCACGCACGATTCACGCGTCGTAGCGTTTCTCTCGCAGAGTTAAGCTAAATACGCACGAGCGCCTCTCCTCATCCACTCTCTTTTTCTGCATTTCCGGCCCGTGGCGACCGAAAAGTTTCTCATAGGCATCACAATTACGGCCGGCGCCGTCCGATCGATTTCCTCGAGGTACACTCCACCTCTCTCTCTCTTCTCTCTCTCGAGCGCCCTCAAATCGCTTCTCAGTCTCATTTTTCGCAGTCGTTTGTTCGAGAGTACGTAGAACGTCTGCGTCATGCGAAATCTTTTTAACATTCTTCGTCGTGAAAGTGAAGTTTTTCAACTTTTCAGAGAGACGACAGCTTTCTTTCCTTTCTTCTTTTCAGTCGAGAGATGCTCAGCGATCTTTGAAATTCTGGGCAGCGAATTCAAACGCACCCGCGAGAAGAGTGCAGGCGAGGCGACATTTCTCAAAACTAGAGTGAAAAGCGCGCTGGGTTTCACTAACCGCTGTTAGATCGCAAAAGCACCGGTCGCGCCTCCCTCGTTCCGAAGGAGATCGATCGGTCCATCTTAATATTCCGCAGTGGGACGATCGAGAAAGTTGCAGCTTTCGCCGCCATCTGCACGCGAGAAAAGTGTACAAATCGAACGTCACTTAACGCTCAAACTTCTGCCTCTAATTAACTTCCATAATCCCCTCGCACAGCCGCGCACTCTAAATATTAGGACTGTCTTCTTTCTTCTTCTTCTCTTCGTCGTCGCCGTGTTTCGTCGTTTCTTCCTTTCTTCCATTTTTCATTTACATTCGCACGCTCGTTTCTTTCTCGCTTCTCCCCTTTACATCAGCCACCACGACTCGCCACAAAGACTCTTTCCGAGTTTAATTCTCACGCAAATTTTCTCGTTTCCATTTCGATGATCAGAAATAGCGGGGTGTAAAGTAGGTTGTAGGAGCTATTGTTTCGTGTATCTATATGTACATATAATTTATAATGTCATCTCGTTCCTCGTCCTCCTGTCGAGGGTCAGTAAAGTGCTCGCAAAATTCCCTGAGATGCGCGGGAAATTGAATATATTATTTCTTCTTCTTCGTCCTCCTTTGTCTCTATACTCTCTCTTCCTCTCTAGGCATTCGGCTATACGCATATAGGTTTCGCTCGGAGCGTAGCAGCCGGTGCGGTGTTGTGTATAAACCAGGCTGTACGAAGCACCGTTATCCACCCCTCGGTCTGCGTCCCCGTGGCCTTCCAACTATTCTCGCGGCCGTCGCGCGTATGGCTCTTTGTATGTAATACGCGTTGTACTCACACGAATCGTCTGCTCGCTACGGAGAGGAGGGTGTCTTTGCCCTGCGAGTGGGGGAATGGCAATCGTCGTGCACTCTGGACGACAGCTGGACGTGTACCCAGCGGCAGAAATAAAAAGGATTAACATAGCGTGCCAGCAAACGCGAGTTGCGTTAGAAATTCCTATTGCTACGTGTACATCGCATCGAATATAAATAGAAGGTACTGCGAGTACTCAGAATCTAGAAACTTTAGAAACGAAGCAAGACAAATTACACGATGAAACGTTACGCCCTGCACTTTCGACATTGACAATTGTCTCTTACTGTTAATCATAAATATCGCGAATGTGAATTTTGATCCCTCGAAGTTTAGAAATATTACACAAAGACATCAGTCGCTCTGACAATTGTACATTTAAACAAATCGCAATAGGAAAACGCATTGCCTCTCCTAAGATAAATACTAATCTTCGAACAAAATCCAAGATGACTTGACTCAACTAACTTACTCTCCTCGCCCAATTAAACGTTAAACGTCTGATAAAATTTCTTTCGTTCGCCGATGAAATAATAAAAATTCATATATTTGTGTCAATTCCATGCCGCGCGTGGAACACTGACAACGTCCGCGACGAAGATGAAAACGAAGATAGACGAATCGCGACTAAAGTAAGTTGTCGCAATTTTTCACAATTACAATTAAATATTCGAGACGCAAAGCATCTGGTCTCCCTTTTGAGCTGCTTTGACAAACAGATACACTGGTCAAAAATATACACGTCAACGCGCTTTTTGTCGCGCACCCGGTTTGCCTCGCAAGATACGGTGTACTAAACGTAGTGGGAAGAAACGCACTGACAATTTCCCCACTCGTGCTCGTCAAATCAATCTACGCGTACAGCGATAAGAACAGAAATATTGGTAATAGATTAAATTTTCAATGTTCCGTGCGAGTCAGTAAAGCCAATCAGCTTGAGCCCTCGAACATCTCACCGTTTTCATCTACCAGATCTTGCTTCTAATTTATGTAGTTTTGTTCTTTTCGATGATGTTTTTCGCAGAGTCATTTGCACGCCGTTTGATTCTTAAATGGGTGCTCGGAAAGAATCTTTTTACAACTCGCACAGAAGTTTACCAAGTCATCCGACCTGCGCTAATATTTTCATCTTTCGTCGGATTTTGGATCTCGCGGGACACTGTAACAACCCGTTTCTACAAAACTGTTGTACAAATTCTTCACGGAACCAACGTATCGTTACGGTATTAATCAAATTGATCGTTCAGTTATATTCCCTGATGATCTCGTCCACGAAAATATGAATCTGCATTGAAACCGTAATCCGTCTCTGGAGACCCTGGTCTCGTCAAAACGAAAAGACTTCTTTCTTTTTCTATTTTTTTAAAAATTTCACTTAAAGACAGACAGAGAGAGAGAGAGAGAGAGAGAGAGAGAGAGAGAGAGAGAGAGAAACAAGATTTGATCGACTCCGCACGAAAAGCTGCGTAAAATGCGTACGTGTCTCTCTCGTCGCACAAGTGTACTCTATCTTTGTCTCTCTTTCTTTCTCTTACTTACTACTTAGACGCAATGTATGCGCGCAACATATTCTCGTATACGATCGTTACAAGCATTTTCATAATCTATGAGAAGTGCCTTTCGAATATATTTTTCAACTTTTTAGCCACGTGTTCTTTGCTAGTTTTGATAATACATATCTGCTCCGAGGAAGCCGCCGCGAACCTCCTCCTGAGATTGTTGATTGAAAGGCTCCCTCGCTAATTTTCAGTTTTTTTTTTTTTTGAAAAATCAATAACCTCCCGAAGAAGAGACCTACCCTAAAACTACGCACGCTCTTGAAAGGAGAAAATAATTTTTCGAAAGACTTCGAAAGAAAAATTACTCTCAAGTATTTTCCCCTTTTTGAAAGAGAGTAACCTTCTTCTAGCGTTGAATATAAGTTCGTTCAAAGAGTTACCTCTTTCCTAATTCCTAATTATTTAATATATACGCGAAATATAAATTTCTCTCGTTCGTTACCACGTAAATTAAAATCAGTATTTAACAGTAGGTTTCGCAGAAACAATAGTTCCTGTGATCTGCATCACATGCGCTTCGTACCTATCAGTTAACGCTCCCGTCAGAAGAAATATGCCAAGTGTGTAAGGAAAGCAAAAGTATCGTTTAAATACATTAATTTATTAAACTTAAAAAAAGAGAAAAAAAATGCCGGACAACTCAGTTTTCCTCCTCCGTGTGACACTCATATACTCTGTGCAACTCCTCTTTAAATCATCAAACGTTGCATTCTATCGGATAGCAAGAAACACGTTTTAGGAACCTCTGACTTGGAACCTCTCTGACAAAGCTTGATAAGCAGACGCCAGCAATACGTAACTGAACG
>JAUCMO010000269.1:0-16094 GCA_032399605.1 Melipona beecheii
TAATACACCGCAGTGCGCAACATTAACCACACCAGGCTCCACACAGGGCCACACACACACACACACACACACACCACACACACACACACACACACACACAGTCGAGAGAGAGACAGAGACACACACACACACACACACACACATTAGCTACAAGGCCACACACATACACACACACACAGCTGCCTCCCAGGAGAATGTGGCAAGTGGCGTGTGTGCTGTTGCCACTATAGCTTGAAGGCGTTGATGCTGCTGGCTGCTAACATCATGTTCCAAGATATAAGAGGCAGAGAGAGAGAGAGAGAGAGAGGAGAGAGAGAGAGAGAGAGAGAGGAGAGAGTAGTCATCATGCTGTGAGAGATACATGAGAGAGAGAGATCGAGGACTCCAGGCAGGAACAATGGTATAGAAAAAGACGCCTGTAGAGAGAAAGAGAAGCAGAACTTCTGCCTGGGCCATACACACACACACACATTAATGGGGCCGCTGGCACCCAAAGTGCGCGAGATATGATGGTCTTTAATTTTAAGGAAAGACGCCTGTAGTAGGGGAACTGTTTGTCCGGCTGGCATAGTATGCCACCTCCAAGAAGGTTATATACCCCTGATAGAATGTTCCAAATATCAGAGGAGTATACCTTCTAGTTCTCGAGATATGATGGACTTTAATTTTAAGGAAAGACGCCTGTAACAGGAGAACTGCTCGTATGCCTGTCATGTCATGCCACCTCCTAGAATGTCATGTACCCCTGATACAATGTTCCAAATTTAAGAGGAGTACGTCATCTCGTTCTCGAGATATGATCGACTTAGTTTCAATGAAAGACGCCTGTAGTAGAAGAACTGTTTGTCCGGCTGGCATAGTATGCCACCTCAAAAAGGTCATATACCCCTGATAGAATGTTCCAAATATCAGAGGAGTATACCTTCTAGTTCTCGAGATATGATGGACTTTAATTTTAAGGAAGGACGCCTGTAACAGGAGATCTTGTGGTCTGCCTGGCATGCCATGCCACCTCCTAGAATGTCATGTACGCCTGATACAAAGTTCCAAATTTAAGAGGAGCATACATTCAAGTTCTCGAGATATGATCGACTTAGTTTCAATGAAAGACGCCTGTAGTAGGAGAACTGTTTGTCCGGCTGGCATAGTATGCCACCTCCAAGAAGGTCATATACCCTGATAGAATGTTCCAAATATCAGAGGAGTATACCTTCTAGTTCTCGAGATATGATGGACTTTAATTTTAAGGAAAGACGCCTGTAACAGGAGAACTGCTCGTATGCCTGTCATGTCATGCCACCTCCTAGAATGTCATGTACGCCTGATACAATGTTCCAAATTTAAGAGGAGCATACATTCTAGTTCTCGAGATATGATCGACTTAGTTTCAATGAAAGACGCCTGTAGTAGGAGAACTGTTTGTCCGGCTGGCATAGTATGCCACCTCCAAGAAGGTCATATACCCCTGATAGAATGTTCCAAATATCAGAGGAGTATACCTTCTAGTTCTCGAGATATGATGGACTTTAATTTATGGAAAGACGCCTGTAACAGGAGGACTTCTGGTCTGCCTGGCGTGAAATGCCACCTCCTAGAATGTCATGTACGCCTGATACAATGTTCCAAATTTAAGAGGAGTAAGACGTTCTCGAGATATGATGGACTTTAATTTTAAGGAAAGACGCCTGTAGTAGGAGAACTGTCTGTCCCTGGCATAGTATGCCACCTCCTAGAATGTCATGTACGCCTGATACAATGTTCCAAATTTAAGAGGAGTATACCTTCTAGTTCTCGAGATATGATGGACTTTAATTTTAAGGAAAGACGCCTGTAGTAGGAGAACTGTTTGTATGGTCTGGCATAGTATGCCACCTCCAAGAATGTCATATACCCCTGATAGAATGTTCCAAATATTAAGAGGGTATACCTTCTAGTTCTCGAGATATGATGGACTTTAATTTTGAAAGACGCCTGTAACAGGAGAACTGCTCGTATGCCTGTCATGTCATGCCACCTCCTAGAGAATGTCATGTACCCCTGATACAATGTTCCAAATTTAAGAGGAGTACGTCATCTCGTTTCTCGAGATATGATCGACTTAGTTTCAATGAAAGACGCCTGTAGTAGGAGAACTGTTTGTCCGGCTGGCATAGTATGCCACCTCCAAGAATGTCATATACCTGATAGAATGTTCCAAATATCAGAGGAGTATACCTTCTAGTTCTCGAGATATGATGGACTTTAATTTTTAAGGAAAGACGCCTGTAACAGGAGAACTTGTGGTCTGCCTGGCATGCCATGCCACCTCCTAGAATGTCATGTACGCCTGATACAATGTTCCAAATTTAAGAGGAGCACACATTCAAGTTCTCGAGATATGATGGACTTTAGTTTCAATGAAAGACGCCTGTAGTAGGAGAACTGTTTGTCCGGCTGGCATGTCATGCCACCTCAAGAAAGTCATATACCCCTGATAGAATGTTCCAAATTTCAGAGGGAGTACGTCTTCTAGTTCTCGAGATATGATGGACTTTTAGTTTCAAGGAAAGACGCCTGAAACAGGAGAACTTCTGGTATGCCTGGCATGCCATGCCACCTCCTAGAATGTCATGTACGCCTGATACAATGTTCCAAATTTAAGAGGAGTATACCTTCTAGTTCTCGAGATATGATGGACTTTAGTTTTAAGGAAAGACGCCTGTAGTAGGAGAACTGTTTGTCCGGCTGGCATAGTATGCCACCTCCAAGAAGGTCATATACCCCTGATAGAATGTTCCAAATATCAGAGGAGTATACCTTCTAGTTCTCGAGATATGATGGACTTTAATTTTGGAAAGACGCCTGTAACAGGAGAACTTCTGGTCTGCCTGATCGTGAAAATGCCACCTCCTAGAATGTCATGTACGCCTGATACAATGTTCCAAATTTAAGAGGAGTATACCTTCTCGTTCTCGAGATATGATGGACTTTAATTTTAAGGAAAGACGCCTGTAGTAGGAGAACTGTTTGTCCGGCTGGCATAGTATGCCACCTCCAAGAAGGTCATATACCCCTGATAGAATGTTCCAAATATCAAGTGGAGTATACCTTCTAGTTCTCGAGATATGATGGACTTTAATTTTAAGGAAAGACGCCTGTAACAGGAGAACTGCTCGTATGCCTGTCATGTCATGCCACCTCCTAGAATGTCATGTACCCCTGATACAATGTTCCAAATTTAAGAGGAGTATCATCTCGTTCTCGAGATATGATCGACTTAGTTTCAATGAAAGACGCCTGTAGTAGGGAGAACTGTTTGTCCGGCTGGTAGTATGCCACCTCCAAGAAGGTCATATACCCCTGATAGAATGTTCCAAATATCAGAGGAGTATACCTTCTAGTTCTCGAGATATGATGGACTTTAATTTTAAGGAAAGACGCCTGTAACAGGAGAACTGCTGGTATGCCTGGCGTGTCATGCCACCTCCTAGAATGTCATGTACCCCTGATACAATGTTCCAAATTTAAGAGGAGCATACATTCTAGTTCTCGAGATATGATGGACTTTAATTTTAATGGAAAGACGCCTGTAACAGGAGAACTGTTTGTCTGCCTGGCATCATGCCACCTCCAAGAATGTCATGTACCCCTGATAGAATGTTCCAAAATTTAGAGGAGTACGTCATCTAGTTCTCGAGATATGATGGACTTTAATTTTAAGGAAAGACGCCTGTAACAGGAGATCTGCCTGGTCTGCCTGTCATGCCATGCCACCTCCTAGAATGTCATGTACGCCTGATACAATGTTCCAAATTTAAGAGGAGTACGTCATCTAGTTCTCGAGATATGATGGACTTTAATTTTAAGGAAAGACGCCTGTAGTAGGAGAACTGTTTGTCCGGCTGGCATAGTATGCCACCTCCTAGAATGTCATATACCCCTGATAGAATGTTCCAAATATCAGAGGAGTATACATTCTAGTTCTCGAGATATGATGGACTTTAATTTTAAGGAAAGACGCCTGAAACAGGAGAACTTCTTGGTCTGACTGGCATGCCATGCCACCTCCCTAGAATGTCATGTACACCCTGATACAATGTTCCAAATTTAAGAGGAGTATACATTCAAGTTCTCGAGATATGATGGTCTTTAATTTTAAGGAAAGACGCCTGTAACAGGAGAACTGTTTGTCCGGCTGGCATAGTATGCCACCTCCAAGAAGGTCATATACCCTGATAGAATGTTCCAAATATCAGAGGAGTATACCTTCTAGTTCTCGAGATATGATGGACTTTAATTTTATGGAAAGACGCCTGTAACAGGAGAACTGCTGGTCTGCCTGGCATGTCATGCCACCTCCTAGAATGTCATGTACGCCCTGATACAATGTTCCAAATTTAAAGGAGGATACGTCATCTAGTTCTCGAGATATGATGGACTTTAATTTTAAGGAAAGACGCCTGTAGTAGGAGAACTGTTTGTCCGGCTGGCATAGTATGCCACCTCCAAGAATGTCATATACCCCTGATAGAATGTTCCAAATATCAGAGGAGTATACCTTCTAGTTCTCGAGATATGATGGACTTTAATTTTAATGGAAAGACGCCTGTAACAGGAGAGACTGCTCGTATGCCTGTCATGTCATGCCACCTCCTAGAATGTCATGTACCCCTGATACAATGTTCCAAATTTAAGAGGAGTACGTCATCTCTAGTTCTCGAGATATGATGGACTTTAGTTTCAAGGAAAGACGCCTGTAGTAGGAGAACTGTTTGTATGGCTGGCATAGTATGCCACCTCCAAGAATGTCATATACCCCTGATAGAATGTTCCAAATTTCAGAGGAGTATACCTTCTAGTTCTCGAGATATGATGGACTTTAATTTTAAGGAAAGACGCCTGTAACAGGAGAACTTGCTTGGTCTGCCTGGCATGCCATGCCACCTCCTAGAATGTCATGTACCCCTGATACAATGTTCCAAATTTAAGAGGAGCATACATTCTAGTTCTCGAGATATGATGGACTTTAGTTTTAAGGAAAGACGCCTAAAAAGTAGGAGAACTGTTTGTCCGGCTGGCATAGTATGCCACCTCCAAGAATGTCATATACCCCTGATAGAATGTTCCAAATATCAGAGGAGTATACGTTCTAGTTCTCGAGATATGATGGACTTTTAATTTTAAGGAAAGACGCCCTAAAACAGAGAAACTGTTTGGTCTGCTGGCTCGAAATGCCACCTCCAAGAATGTCATGTACCCCTGATAGAATGTTCCAAATTTAAGAGGAGTATACCATCTAGTTCTCGAGATATGATGGACTTTAATTCAATGAAAGACGCCTGTAACAGGAGAACTGTTTGTCTGCCTGGCATGTCATGCCACCTCCTAGAATGTCATGTACGCCTGATACAATGTTCCAAATTTAAGAGGAGTACGTCATCTAGTTCTCGAGATATGATGGACTTTAATTTTAAGGAAAGACGCCTGTAACAGGAGAACTTTTTGTCCGGCTGGCATGTCATGCCACCTCCTAGAATGTCATATACCCCTGATAGAATGTTCCAAATTTAAGAGGAGTACGTCTTCTAGTTCTCGAGATATGATGGACTTTAGTTTTAAGGAAAGACGCCTGTAACAGGAGAACTGCTTGTCTGCCTGGCATGCCATGCCACCTCCCTAGAATGTCATGTACCCTGATACAATGTTCCAAATTTAAGAGGAGTATACCTTCTAGTTCTCGAGATATGATGGACTTTAATTTTAAGGAAAGACGCCTGTAACAGGAGAACTGTTTTGTGGTCTGGCATGCCATGCCACCTCCTAGAATGTCATGTACGCCTGATACAATGTTCCAAATTTAAGAGGGAGTATACCTTCTAGTTCTCGAGATATGATGGACTTTAATTTTAAGGAAAGACGCCTGTAACAGGAGAACTGTTGGTGTGCCTGGCATGTCATGCCACCTCCCTAGAATGTCAGCAAAAAAACCCCTGATACAATGTTCCAAATTTAAGAGGAGTACGTCATCCAGTTCTCGAGATATGATCGACTTAGTTTTCAATGAAAGACGCCTGTAGTAGGAGAACTGTTTGTCCGGCTGGCATAGTATGCCACCTCCAAGAAGGTCATATACCCCTGATAGAATGTTCCAAATATCAGAGGAGTATACCTTCTAGTTCTCGAGATATGATGGACTTTAATTTTAAGGAAAGACGCCTGTAACAGGAGAACTTTTTGTATGCCCTGGCATGTCATGCCACCTCCTAGAATGTCATGTACCCCTGATACAATGTTCCAAATTTAAGAGGAGTACGTCATCTCGTTCTCGAGATATGATGGACTTTAATTTCAATGAAAGACGCCTGTAACAGGAGAACTGTTTGTCCGGCTGGCATAGTATGCCACCTCCTAGAATGTCATATACCCCTGATAGAATGTTCCCAAATATCAGAGGAGTATACCTTCTAGTTCTCGAGATATGATGGACTTTAATTTTAAGGAAAGACGCCTGTAACAGGAGAACTGCTCGTCTGCCTGTCATGTCATGCCACCTCCTAGAATGTCATGTACCCCTGATACAATGTTCCAAATTTAAGAGGAGTACGTCATCTCTAGTTCTCGAGATATGATCGACTTTAATTTCAATGAAAGACGCCTGTAGTAGGAGAACTGTTTGTCCGGCTGGCATAGTATGCCACCTCCAAGAAGGTCATATACCCCTGATAGAATGTTCCAAAATATCAGAGGAGTATACCTTCTAGTTCTCGAGATATGATGGACTTTAATTTTAAGGAAAGACGCCTGTAACAGGAGAACTTGTGGTCTGCCTGGCATGCCATGCCACCTCCTAGAATGTCATGTACGCCTGATACAATGTTCCAAATTTAAGAGGAGCATACATTCAAGTTCTCGAGATATGATGGACTTTAATTTTAAGGAAAGACGCCTGTAACAGGAGAACTGTTTGTCTGCCTGGCATAGTCATGCCACCTCCAAGAATGTCATATACCCTGATAGAATGTTCCAAATTTCAGAGGAGTATACATCGAGATATGATCGACTTTAGTTTCAATGAAAGACGCCTGTAACAGGAGAACTGTTTGTCCGGCTGGCATAGTATGCCACCTCCAAGAAGGTCATATACCCCTGATAGAATGTTCCAAATATCAGAGGAGTATACATTCTAGTTCTCGAGATATGATGGACTTTAATTTTAAGGAAAGACGCCTGTAACAGGAGAACTGTTTGTCTGCCTGGCATGCCATGCCACCTCCTAGAATGTCATGTACCCCTGATAGAATGTTCCAAATATAAGAGGAGTATACATTCTAGTTCTCGAGATATGATGGACTTTAATTAAGGAAAGACGCCTGTAACAGGAGAACTTGTGGTTTGCCTGGCATGCCATGCCACCTCCTAGAATGTCATGTACCCCTGATACAATGTTCCAAATTTAAGAGGAGTATACATTCTAGTTCTCGAGATATGATGGACTTTAATTTTAAGGAAAGACGCCTGTAACAGGAGAACTGTTGGTCTGCCTGGCATGTCATGCCACCTCCTAGAATGTCATGTACGCCTGATACAATGTTCCAAATTTAAGAGGAGTATACATTCTAGTTCTCGAGATATGATGGACTTTAATTTTAAGGAAAGACGCCTGTAACAGGAGAACTGTTTGTCTGCCTGGCATGCCATGCCACCTCCTAGAATGTCATGTACGCCTGATACAATGTTCCAAATTTAAGAGGAGTACGTCATTCTAGTTCTCGAGATATGATGGACTTTAATTTTAAGGAAAGACGCCTGTAACAGGAGAACTGTTTCTGCCTGGCATGCCATGCCACCTCCTAGAATGTCATGTACCCTGATAGAATGTTCCAAATTTAAGAGGAGTATACATTCTAGTTCTCGAGATATGATGGACTTTAATTTTAAGGAAAGACGCCTGTAACAGGAGAACTGTTGGTCTGCCTGGCATGCCATGCCACCTCCTAGAATGTCATGTACCCCTGATACAATGTTCCAAATTTAAGAGGAGTATACATTCTAGTTCTCGAGATATGATGGACTTTAATTTTAAGGAAAGACGCCTGTAGTAGGAGAACTGTTTGTCCGGCTGGCATGCCATGCCACCTCCAAGAATGTCATATACCCCTGATAGAATGTTCCAAATTTAAGAGGAGTATACATTCTAGTTCTCGAGATATGATGGACTTTATTTTAAGGAAAGACGCCTGTAACAGGAGAACTGTTTGTCTGCCTGGCATGTCATGCCACCTCCTAGAATGTCATGTACCCCTGATACAATGTTCCAAATTTAAGAGGAGTACGTCATCTAGTTCTCGAGATATGATCGACTTAGTTTCAATGAAAGACGCCTGTAGTAGGAGAACTGTTTGTCCGGCTGGCATAGTATGCCACCTCCAAGAAGGTCATATACCCCTGATAGAATGTTCCAAATATCAGAGGAGTATACATTTCTAGTTCTCGAGATATGATGGACTTTAATTTTAAGGAAAGACGCCTGTAACAGGAGAACTGCTGGTCTGCCTGGCATGTCATGCCACCTCCTAGAATGTCATGTACGCCTGATACAATGTTCCAAATTTAAGAGGAGTACGTCATCTAGTTCTCGAGATATGATGGACTTAATTTTCAATGAAAGACGCCTGTAGTAGGAGAACTGTTTGTCCGGCTGGCATAGTATGCCACCTCCAAGAAGGTCATATACCCCTGATAGAATGTTCCAAATATCAGAGGAGTATACCTTCTAGTTCTCGAGATATGATGGACTTTAATTTTAAGGAAAGACGCCTGTAACAGGAGAACTGTGGTCTGCCTGGCTGGCATGCCATGCCACCTCCTAGAATGTCATGTACGCCTGATACAATGTTCCAAATTTAAGAGGAGTATACATTCTAGTTCTCGAGATATGATGGACTTTAATTTTAAGGAAAGACGCCTGTAACAGGAGAACTGTTTGTCCGGCTGGCATGTCATGCCACCTCCTAGAATGTCATGTACCCCTGATACAATGTTCCAAATTTAAGAGGAGTATACATCTAGTTCTCGAGATATGATGGACTTTAATTTTAAGGAAAGACGCCTGTAACAGGAGAACTGTTTGTCTGCCTGGCATGCCATGCCACCTCCTAGAATGTCATATACCCCTGATAGAATGTTCCAAATTTAAGAGGAGGAGTATACCTTCTAGTTCTCGAGATATGATGGACTTTAATTTTAAGGAAAGACGCCTGTAGGAGGAGATCTTGTTGGTCTGCCTGGCATGCCATGCCACCTCCTAGAATGTCATGTACGCCTGATACAATGTTCCAAATTTAAGAGGAGTATACATTCAAGTTCTCGAGATATGATGGACTTAGTTTCAATGAAAGACGCCTGTAGTAGGAGAACTGTTTGTCCGGCTGGCATAGTATGCCACCTCCAAGAAGGTCATATACCCCTGATAGAATGTTCCAAATATCAGAGGAGTATACCTTCTAGTTCTCGAGATATGATGGACTTTAATTTTAAGGAAAGACGCCTGTAACAGGAGAACTGCTGGTATGCCTGGCATGTCATGCCACCTCCTAGAATGTCATGTACGCCTGATACAATGTTCCAAATTTAAGAGGAGTACGTCATCTAGTTCTCGAGATATGATCGACTTAGTTTCAATGAAAGACGCCTGTAGTAGGAGAACTGTTTGTCCGGCTGGCATAGTATGCCACCTCCAAGAAGGTCATATACCCCTGATAGAATGTTCCAAATATCAGAGGAGTATACCTTCTAGTTCTCGAGATATGATGGACTTTAATTTTAAGGAAAGACGCCTGTAACAGGAGAACTTTGGTCTGCCTGGCATGTCATGCCACCTCCTAGAATGTCATGTACGCCTGATACAATGTTCCAAATTTAAGAGGAGTATACATTCTAGTTCTCGAGATATGATGGACTTTAATTTTAATGAAAGACGCCTGTAGTAGGAGAACTGTTTGTCCGGCTGGCATAGTATGCCACCTCCAAGAAGGTCATATACCCCTGATAGAATGTTCCAAATATCAGAGGAGTATACCTTCTAGTTCTCGAGATATGATGGACTTTAATTTTAAGGAAAGACGCCTGTAACAGGAGAACTGCTGGTCTGCCTGGCATGTCATGCCACCTCCTAGAATGTCATGTACCCCTGATACAATGTTCCAAATTTAAGAGGAGTACGTCCTTCTAGTTCTCGAGATATGATGGACTTTAGTTTCAATGAAAGACGCCTGTAGTAGGAGAACTGTTTGTCCGGCTGGCATAGTATGCCACCTCCAAGAAGGTCATATACCCCTGATAGAATGTTCCAAATATCAGAGGAGTATACCTTCTAGTTTCTCGAGATATGATGGACTTTAATTTTAAGGAAAGACGCCTGTAACAGGAGAACTGCTGGTATGCCTGGCATGTCATGCCACCTCCTAGAATGTCATGTACGCCTGATACAATGTTCCAAATTTAAGAGGAGTACGTCATCAAGTTCTCGAGATATGATCGACTTAGTTTCAATGAAAGACGCCTGTAGTAGGAGAACTGTTTGTCCGGCTGGCATAGTATGCCACCTCCAAGAAGGTCATATACCCCTGATAGAATGTTCCAAATATCAGAGGAGTATACCTTCTAGTTCTCGAGATATGATGGACTTTAATTTTAAGGAAAGACGCCTGTAACAGGAGATCTTGTGGTCTGCCTGGCATGCCATGCCACCTCCTAGAATGTCATGTACGCCTGATACAATGTTCCAAATTTAAGAGGAGCACGTCATCTCGTTCTCGAGATATGATCGACTTAGTTTCAATGAAAGACGCCTGTAGTAGGAGAACTGTTTGTCCGGCTGGCATAGTATGCCACCTCCAAGAAGGTCATATACCCCTGATAGAATGTTCCAAATATCAGAGGAGTATACCTTCTAGTTCTCGAGATATGATGGACTTTAATTTTAAGGAAAGACGCCTGTAACAGGAGAACTGCTCGTATGCCTGTCATGTCATGCCACCTCCTAGAATGTCATGTACCCCTGATACAATGTTCCAAATTTAAGAGGAGTACGTCATCTCGTTCTCGAGATATGATCGACTTAGTTTCAATGAAAGACGCCTGTAGTAGGAGAACTGTTTGTCCGGCTGGCATAGTATGCCACCTCCAAGAAGGTCATATACCCCTGATAGAATGTTCCAAATATCAGAGAAGTATACCTTCTAGTTCTCGAGATATGATGGACTTTAATTTTAAGGAAAGACGCCTGTAACAGGAGATCTTGTGGTCTGCCTGGCATGCCATGCCACCTCCTAGAATGTCATGTACGCCTGATACAATGTTCCAAATTTAAGAGGAGCGTACATTCAAGTTCTCGAGATATGATGGACTTTAATTTTAAGGAAAGACGCCTGTAACAGGAGAACTGCTCGTCTGCGTGGCATGTCATGCCACCTCCTAGAAAGTCATGTACCCCTGATACAATGTTCCATACTTAAGAGGAGTACGTCATCTCGTTCTCGAGATATGATCGACTTAGTTTCAATGAAAGACGCCTGAAGTAGGAGAACTTCTGGTCCGACTGGCGTGCCATGCCACCTCCTAGAATGTCATGTACGCCTGATACAATGTTCCAAATTTAAGAGGAGTATACCTTCTAGTTCTCGAGATATGATGGTCTTTAATTTTAAGGAAAGACGCCTGTAGTAGGGGAACTGTTTGTCCGGCTGGCATAGTATGCCACCTCCAAGAAGGTTATATACCCCTGATAGAATGTTCCAAATATCAGAGGAGTATACCTTCTAGTTCTCGAGATATGATGGACTTTAATTTTAAGGAAAGACGCCTGTAACAGGAGAACTGCTCGTATGCCTGTCATGTCATGCCACCTCCTAGAATGTCATGTACCCCTGATACAATGTTCCAAATTTAAGAGGAGTACGTCATCTCGTTCTCGAGATATGATCGACTTAGTTTCAATGAAAGACGCCTGTAGTAGGAGAACTGTTTGTCCGGCTGGCATAGTATGCCACCTCCAAGAAGGTCATATACCCCTGATAGAATGTTCCAAATATCAGAGGAGTATACCTTCTAGTTCTCGAGATATGATGGACTTTAATTTTAAGGAAAGACGCCTGTAACAGGAGAACTTGTGGTATGCCTGGCATGTCATGCCACCTCCTAGAATGTCATGTACGCCTGATACAATGTTCCAAATTTAAGAGGAGTACGTCATCAAGTTCTCGAGATATGATCGACTTAGTTTCAATGAAAGACGCCTGTAGTAGGAGAACTGTTTGTCCGGCTGGCATAGTATGCCACCTCCAAGAAGGTCATATACCCCTGATAGAATGTTCCAAATATCAGAGGAGTATACCTTCTAGTTCTCGAGATATGATGGACTTTAATTTTAAGGAAAGACGCCTGTAACAGGAGAACTGCTGGTCTGCCTGGCATGCCATGCCACCTCCTAGAATGTCATGTACGCCTGATACAATGTTCCAAATTTAAGAGGAGCATACATTCAAGTTCTCGAGATATGATCGACTTAGTTTCAATGAAAGACGCCTGTAGTAGGGGAACTGTTTGTCCGGCTGGCATAGTATGCCACCTCCAAGAAGGTCATATACCCCTGATAGAATGTTCCAAATATCAGAGGAGTATACCTTCTAGTTCTCGAGATATGATGGACTTTAATTTTAAGGAAAGACGCCTGTAACAGGAGAACTGCTGGTCTGCCTGTCATGTCATGCCACCTCCTAGAATGTCATGTACCCCTGATACAATGTTCCAAATTTAAGAGGAGTACGTCATCAAGTTCTCGAGATATGATCGACTTAGTTTCAATGAAAGACGCCTGTAGTAGGAGAACTGTTTGTCCGGCTGGCATAGTATGCCACCTCCAAGAAGGTCATATACCCCTGATAGAATGTTCCAAATATCAGAGGAGTATACCTTCTAGTTCTCGAGATATGATGGACTTTAATTTTAAGGAAAGACGCCTGTAACAGGAGAACTGCTGGTATGCCTGTCATGTCATGCCACCTCCTAGAATGTCATGTACGCCTGATACAATGTTCCAAATTTAAGAGGAGTACGTCATCTCGTTCTCGAGATATGATCGACTTAGTTTCAATGAAAGACGCCTGTAGTAGGAGAACTGTTTGTCCGGCTGGCATAGTATGCCACCTCCAAGAATGTCATATACCCCTGATAGAATGTTCCAAATATCAGAGGAGTATACCTTCTAGTTCTCGAGATATGATGGACTTTAATTTTAAGGAAAGACGCCTGTAACAGGAGAACTTGTGGTCTGCCTGGCATGCCATGCCACCTCCTAGAATGTCATGTACGCCTGATACAATGTTCCAAATTTAAGAGGAGTACGTCATCTCGTTCTCGAGATATGATCGACTTAGTTTCAATGAAAGACGCCTGTAGTAGGAGAACTGTTTGTCCGGCTGGCATAGTATGCCACCTCCAAGAAGGTCATATACCCCTGATAGAATGTTCCAAATATCAGAGGAGTATACCTTCTAGTTCTCGAGATATGATGGACTTTAATTTTAAGGAAAGACGCCTGTAACAGGAGAACTGCTGGTATGCCTGGCATGTCATGCCACCTCCTAGAATGTCATGTACGCCTGATACAATGTTCCAAATTTAAGAGGAGTACGTCATCTAGTTCTCGAGATATGATCGACTTAGTTTCAATGAAAGACGCCTGTAGTAGGAGAACTGTTTGTCCGGCTGGCATAGTATGCCACCTCCAAGAAGGTCATATACCCCTGATAGAATGTTCCAAATATCAGAGGAGTATACCTTCTAGTTCTCGAGATATGATGGACTTTAATTTTAAGGAAAGACGCCTGTAACAGGAGAACTGCTCGTATGCCTGTCATGTCATGCCACCTCCTAGAATGTCATGTACACCTGATACAATGTTCCAAATTTAAGAGGAGTACGTCATCTCGTTCTCGAGATATGATCGACTTAGTTTCAATGAAAGACGCCTGTAGTAGGAGAACTGTTTGTCCGGCTGGCATAGTATGCCACCTCCAAGAAGGTCATATACCCCTGATAGAATGTTCCAAATATCAGAGGAGTATACCTTCTAGTTCTCGAGATATGATGGACTTTAATTTTAAGGAAGGACGCCTGTAACAGGAGATCTTGTGGTCTGCCTGGCATGCCATGCCACCTCCTAGAATGTCATGTACGCCTGATACAAAGTTCCAAATTTAAGAGGAGCATACATTCAAGTTCTCGAGATATGATCGACTTAGTTTCAATGAAAGACGCCTGTAGTAGGAGAACTGTTTGTCCGGCTGGCATAGTATGCCACCTCCAAGAAGGTCATATACCCCTGATAGAATGTTCCAAATATCAGAGGAGTATACCTTCTAGTTCTCGAGATATGATGGACTTTAATTTTAAGGAAAGACGCCTGTAACAGGAGAACTGCTCGTATGCCTGTCATGTCATGCCACCTCCTAGAATGTCATGTACCCCTGATACAATGTTCCAAATTTAAGAGGAGTACGTCATCTCGTTCTCGAGATATGATCGACTTAGTTTCAATGAAAGACGCCTGTAGTAGGAGAACTGTTTGTCCGGCTGGCATAGTATGCCACCTCCAAGAAGGTCATATACCCCTGATAGAATGTTCCAAATATCAGAGAAGTATACCTTCTAGTTCTCGAGATATGATGGACTTTAATTTTAAGGAAAGACGCCTGTAACAGGAGATCTTGTGGTCTGCCTGGCATGCCATGCCACCTCCTAGAATGTCATGTACGCCTGATACAATGTTCCAAATTTAAGAGGAGCGTACATTCAAGTTCTCGAGATATGATGGACTTTAATTTTAAGGAAAGACGCCTGTAACAGGAGAACTGCTTGTCTGCGTGGCATGTCATGCCACCTCCTAGAAAGTCATGTACCCCTGATACAATGTTCCATACTTAAGAGGAGTACGTCATCTCGTTCTCGAGATATGATCGACTTAGTTTCAATGAAAGACGCCTGAAGTAGGAGAACTTCTGGTCCGACTGGCGTGCCATGCCACCTCCTAGAATGTCATGTACGCCTGATACAATGTTCCAAATTTAAGAGGAGTATACCTTCTAGTTCTCGAGATATGATGGTCTCGACTTAGTTTCAATGAAAGACGCCTGAAGTAGGAGAACTTCTGGTCCGACTGGCGTGCCATGCCACCTCCTAGAATGTCATGTACGCCTGATACAATGTTCCAAATTTAAGAGGAGTATACCTTCTAGTTCTCGAGATATGATGGTCTTTAATTTTAAGGAAAGACGCCTGTAGTAGGGGAACTGTTTGTCCGGCTGGTATAGTATGCCACCTCCAAGAAGGTTATGCCACCTCCAAGAAGGTCATATACCCCTGATAGAATGTTCCAAATATCAGAGGAGTATACCTTCTAGTTCTCGAGATATGATGGACTTTAATTTTTAAGGAAAGACGCCTGTAACAGGAGAACTTGTGGTCTGCCTGGCATGCCATGCCACCTCCTAGAATGTCATGTACGCCTGATACAATGTTCCAAATTTAAGAGGAGTATACATTCTAGTTCTCGAGATATGATGGACTTTAGTTTCAATGAAAGACGCCTGTAGTAGGAGAACTGTTTGTCCGGCTGGCATAGTATGCCACCTCCAAGAAGGTCATATACCCCTGATAGAATGTTCCAAATATCAGAGGAGTATACCTTCTAGTTCTCGAGATATGATGGACTTTAATTTTAAGGAAAGACGCCTGTAACAGGAGAACTTGCTCGTATGCCTGTCATGCCATGCCACCTCCTAGAATGTCATGTACGCCCTGATACAATGTTCCAAATTTAAGAGGAGTACGTCATCTCAGTTCTCGAGATATGATCGACTTAGTTTCAATGAAAGACGCCTGTAGTAGGAGAACTGTTTGTCCGGCTGGCATAGTATGCCACCTCCAAGAAGGTCATATACCCCTGATAGAATGTTCCAAATATCAGAGGAGTATACCTTCTAGTTCTCGAGATATGATGGACTTTTAATTTTTAAGGAAAGACGCCTGTAACAGGAGAACTGCTCGTATGCCTG
>JAUCMO010000270.1:0-14242 GCA_032399605.1 Melipona beecheii
CCTAAGCCTACAAAGCCTAGCCTAAGCCTAGCCTAAGCCTAGCCTAAGCCTGGCCTAAGCCTAGCCTAAGCCTAGCCTAAGCCTAGCCTAGAGCCCTGGCCTAAGCCTAGCCTAGAGCCTAGCCTGAGCCTAGCCTAGAGCCTGAGCCTGAGCCTGAGCCTGAGCCCTGAAGCCTAGCCTAGAGCCTGGCCTGAAGCCTAGCCTAGGCCTGGCCTAGAGCCTGGCCTAGAGCCTGGCCTAGGCCTAGGCCCTGGCCCTGAGCCTGAGCCTGGGAGAGCCTGGCCTGGAGCCTGGCCTGGAGCCTGGCCTGGAGCCCCTGGCCTGAGGCCTGGCCTGAGGCCTGGCCTGGCCCAGGCCTGGCCTGAGGCCTGGCCTGGAGCCCTGGCCTGGGCCTGGCCTGGAGCCTGGCCTGAGGCCTGGCCTAGAGCCTGGCCTGGGAGCCTGGCCTGCAGCCTGGCCCTGGGCCTGGCCTGGGCCTGAGCCCTGGCCTGAGCCTGGCCTGAGCCTGGCCTGAGCCCACAGCCTGGGGAGCTGGCCTGGCCCCTGACCTAGGGCCCTGGCCTGGGCCTGGCCCTGGCCTGGCCTGGCCTGGCCTGGGCCTGGCCCCTGGGCCTGGCCTGGGGCCCTGGCCTGGGCCTGGCCCCTGGGCCTGGCCTGGGCCCCTGGCCTGGGCCTGGCCTGGAGGCCTGGCCTGGGCCTGGCCTAGGCCTGGCCTGGGCCTGGCCTGGGCACAGGCCTGGCCTGGGGCCTGGCCTGGAGGCCTGGCCTGGGCCTGGCCTGGGCCTGGCCTGGGGCCTGGCCCTGGCCTGGCCTGGGCCTGGCCTGGGCCTGGCCTGGCCTAGGCCTGGCCTGGCCCTGGCCTGGGGCCTGGCCTGGGCCTGGCCTGGGCCTGGCCTAGGCCTGGCCTGGCCCTGGCCTGGAGGCCCTGGCCTGGGCCTGGCCTGGGGCCTGGCCTGGGCCTGGCTAAGGCCTGGAGGCCCCTGGAGCCTGGCCTGAGCCTAGGGCCTGGCCTGAGCCCTGGCCTGAGGCCTGGCCTGAGGCCCTGGCCTGGGGCCCTGGCCTGAGCCTGGCCTGAGGCCTGGCCTGGGCCTGGCCTGGAGCCTGGCCTAGGCCTGGCCTGGGCCTGGCCTGGGCCTGGCCTGGGCCCCACAGCCTGGGCCTGGCCTGAGGCCTGGCCTGAGGCCCTGGCCTGAGGCCTGGCCTGGAGCCTGGCCTGGGGCCCTGGCCTGAGGCCCTGGCCTGGGAGCCTGGCCTGGGCCTGGCCTGGGGCCCTGGCCTGAGGCCTGGCCTGGGCCCCTGGGCCTGGCCTGGGCCTGGCCTGGGCCTGGCCTGAGGCCTGGCCTGGGCCTGGCCTGAGGCCCTGGCCTGGGCCTGGCCTGGGCCTGGCCTAGAGCCTGGCCTGAGGCCTGGCCTGAGGCCCTGGCCTGAGGCCCCTGGCCTGGAGCCTGAGCCCTGGCCTGGGCCTGGCCTGAGGCCTGGCCTGAGCCCTGAGCCTGGAGCCTGGCCTGAGGCCTGGCCTGGAGCCTGGCCTGGGCCCTGGCCTGAGGCCTGGCCTGGAGCCTGGCCTGAGGCCTGGCCTGAGCCCTGGCCTGGAGCCTGGCCTGGGCCCTGGCCTGAGGCCTGGCCTGGGCCCAGCCTGGCCTGGGCCTGGCCTGGGGCCTGGCCCCTGAGCCTGGCCTGGGCCTGGCCTGGGCCTGGCCTAGGGCCCTGGCCTGGAGGCCTGGGCCTGGCCTGGGCCTGGCCTGGGCCCCGACCAGCCTGGGCCTGGCCTGAGCCTGGCCTGGGCCTGGCCTGGGCCCTGGCCTGAGGCCTGGCCTGGAGCCTGGCCTGGGCCCTGGCCTGGCAGGCCTGGCCTGAGCCTGGCCTGAGGGCCCTGGCCTGGGCCTGGCCCCAGGCCTGGGCCTGGCCTGGGCCCACCAGGCCTGGCCTGGGCCTGGCCTGGGCCTGGCCTGAGGCCTGGCCTGAGCCTGGCCTGGGCCTGAGGCCTGGCCTGAGGCCTGGCCTGGGCCTGGCCTGAGGCCTGGCCTGAGCCTGGCCTAGGCCCTGAGCCCTGAGCCTGAGCCCAGCCTGAGCCTGGCCTGGGCCCACCAGCCTGGGCCTGGCCTGAGGCCTGGCCTGAGGCCTGGCCTGGGCCTGGCCTGGGCCTGGCCTGGGGCCCCTGGCCTGGGCCTGAGCCTGGCCTGGGAGCCTGGCCTGGGCCCACAGCCTGAGGCCTGGCCTGAGGCCCTGGCCTGGAGCCTGGCCTGGGCCTGGCCTGGAGCCTGGCCTAGGCCTGGCCTGGGCCTGGCCTGAGGCCTGGCCTGAGGCCCTGGCCTGAGGCCTGGCCTGAGGCCTGGCCCCTGGAGCCCTGGCCTGGGCCTGGCCTGGGAGCCCTGGCCTGGGCCTGGCCTGAGGCCCCTGGCCTGGAGCCTGGCCTGAGGCCTGGCCTGAGGCCTGGCCTGGGCCTGGCCTGAGGCCTGGCCTGGGCCTGGCCTGAGGCCCTGGCCTGAGGCCCTGGCCTGGGCCTGGCCTGGAGCCTGGCCTGAGCCTGGCCTGGGCCTGGCCTGAGGCCTGGCCTGGGCCTGAGCCTGGCCTGGGGCCTGGCCTGGGGCCCTGAGCCTGGGCCTGGGCCCTGAGCCTGGCCTGGCCTAGGCCCTGGCCTGAGGCCTGGCCTGGGCCTGGCCTGAGCCCTGAGGCCTGGCCTGGGGCCTGGCCTGGGCCTGGCCTGGAGCCTGGCCTGAGCCTGGGCCCTGGGGCCTGGCCTGGAGCCTGGCCTGGGCCTGGCCTAGGCCTGGAGCCCTGGCCTGAGGCCTGGCCTGGGGCCCTGGCCTGGAGCCCTAGGCCTGGGCCTGGGCCTGGCCTGGGGCCCCTGGCCTGGGGCCCCTAGAGCCTGGCCTGAGCCCTGGCCTAGGCCCTGGCCTGAGGCCTGGCCTGGGCCTGGCCTGAGGCCTGGCCTGAGGCCTGGCCTGAGGCCTGGCCTGGGAGCCTGGCCTGGGCCTGGCCTGAGGCCTGGCCTGGAGCCTGGCCTGGGCCTGGCCTGGGAAGCCTGGCCTGAGGCCTGGCCTGGAGCCTGGCCTGAGCCCTGGGCCCTGGCCTGGGGCCCTGGCCTGGGAGCCTGGCCTGGGCCTGGGCCTGGCCTGGGCCCCTGGCCTGAGCCTGGGCCCTGAGCCTGGGCCTGGCCTGAGGCCTGGCCTGAGGCCTGGCCTGGAGCCTGGCCTGGGCCTGGCCTGAGGCCTGGCCTGGAGGCCTGGCCTAGGGCCCTGGCCTGGGGCCTGGCCTGGAGCCTGGCCTGAGGCCTGGCCTGGGCCTGGCCTGAGGCCTGGCCTGGAGCCCTGGCCTGGGAGCCCTGGCCTGGGCCTGGCCTGAGGCCTGGCCTGGAGCCTGAGCCTGGGCCCTGGCCTGAGGCCTGGCCTGGGCCTGGGCCTGGCCTGGGAGCCCTGGCCTGAGCCTGGCCTGGAGGCCTGGCCTGAGCCTGAGCCTGGCCTGGAGCCTGGCCTGGGCCTGGCCTGAGGCCCTGGCCTGGGGCCTGGCCTGGCCTGGCCCCTGGCCTGGAGCCCTGGCCTGGGCCTGGCCTGGGCCTGGCCTGGGCCTGGCCTGAGCCTGGCCTGGGAGCCTGGCCTGGGCCTGGCCTGGGCCTGAGCCCTGGGCCTGGCCCTGAGGCCTGGGCAGGCCTGGCCTGGGAGCCTGGCCTGGGCCCTGGCCTGAGGCCTGGCCTGGGCCTGGCCTGGGAGCCCTGGCCTGGGGCCTGGCCTAGGGCCCTGGCCTAGGGCCCTGGCCTGAGGCCTGGCCTGGGCCCCTGGCCTGGGCCTGGCCTGGGCCTGGCCCTAGGCCTGGCCTGAGGCCTGGCCTGGAGGCCTGGCCCCTGGGCCTGGCCTGGAGCCTGGCCTGGGCCTGGCCTGGGCCTGAGCCTAGGCCTGGGCCTGGCCTGGGCCCTGGCCTGGAGGCCTGGCCTGGGCCTGGCCTGGCCTGGGCCTGGCCTGGGCCTGGCCTGGGCCTGGCCTGAGGCCCTGGCCTGGCCTGCAGGCCTGGCCTGAGGCCTGGCCTGAGGCCTGGCCTGAGGCCCTGGCCTGAGGCCTGGCCTGGGCCTGGCCTGGGCCTGGCCTGAGGCCTGGCCTGAGGCCTGGCCTGGGCCTGAGCCTGAGGCCTGGCCTGAGGCCTGGCCTGGGCCTGGCCTGAGGCCTGGCCTGGGCCCTGGCCTGGGCCTGGCCTGAGGCCTGGCCTGGCCTGAGCCTGGCCTGAGCCTGGCCTGAGGCCCTGGCCTGGAGCCTGGCCTGGGCCTGGCCTGAGGCCTGGCCTGGGCCCTGGCCTGGAGCCTGGCCTGGGCCTGGCCTGGGCCTGGCCTGAGGCCTGGCCTGGGCCCACCAGGCCTGGAGCCTGGCCTGGGCCTGGCCTGAGGCCTGGCCTGGGCCTGAGCCTGGCCTGGCCTGAGCCTGGCCTGGGCCCTGGCCTGAGGCCTGGCCTGGGCCCTGGCCTGGGCCCTGAGCCTGGCCTGGGCCCTGGCCTGAGGCCCTGGCCTGGGGCCTGGCCTGGAGCCTGGCCTGAGCCTAGGGCCTGAGCCTGGCCTGGGCCTGGCCTGGGCCCTGGCCTGGGCCCTGGCCTGAGGCCCTGGCCTGGGCCTGGCCTGGAGGCCTGGCCTGGAGCCTGGCCTGAGCCCCTGGCCTGAGGCCTGGCCTGAGGCCCTGGCCTGGGCCCTGAGCCTGGGCCTGAGCCTGGCCTGGGCCTGGCCTGAGGCCTGGCCTGGAGGCCTGGCCTGGGCCTGGCCTGGGAGCCTGGCCTGAGGCCTGGCCTGGGGCCCCTAGGCCTGGGCCCTGAGGCCCTGGCCTGAGGCCTGGCCTGAGGCCTGGCCTGGGCCTGGCCTGAGGCCTGGCCTGGGCCTGAGCCTGGGGCCCTGGCCTGAGGCCCTGGCCTGGGCCTGGCCTGAGGCCTGGCCTGAGCCTGGCCTGAGCCTGGGCCTGGCCCTGGGGCCTGGCCTGAGGCCTGGCCTGAGGCCCTGGCCTGAGGCCTGGCCTGGGCCTGGCCTGGAGCCCTGGCCTGAGGCCCTGGCCTGGGCCCTGGCCTGAGCCTGGCCTGGGCCCTGGGCCTGAGGCCTGGGCCCTGGAGCCTGGCCTGAGCCTGGCCCCTGGGCCTGGCCTGAGGCCTGGCCTGGAGCCTGGCCTGAGGCCCTGGCCTGGAGCCTGGCCTGGGCCTGGCCTGGAAGCCTGGCCTGGGCCTGGCCTGGAGCCTGGCCTGGGGCCCTGGCCTGGGGCCTGGCCTGAGGCCTGGCCTGGAGGCCCTGGCCTGGGCCTGGCCTGGGCCTGGCCTGGCCAGGCCTGGCCTGGGCCCTGGCCTGGGCCCTGGCCTGGGCCTGGCCTGGGCCCTGGCCCTGGAGCCTGGCCTGAGGCCCTGGCCTGGGCCTGGCCTGAGGCCTGGCCTGGGGCCTGGCCTGGAGCCTGGCCTGGGCCTGGCCTGGGCCTGGGCCCCTGAGGCCTGGCCTGGGGCCTGGCCTGAGGCCTGGCCTGGGGCCTGGCCTGGGGCCTGGCCTGAGGCCCTGGCCTGGGCCCTGGCCTGGGGCCTGAGCCTGGGCCTGGCCTGAGGCCTGGCCTGGGCCTGGCCTGAGGCCTGGCCTGAGGCCTGGCCTGGAGCCTGGCCTGAGGCCTGGCCTGGGGCCTGGCCTGGCCTGGCCTGAGCCTGGCCTGAGCCTGGCCTGAGGCCTGGCCTGGAGCCTGGCCTGAGGCCCACAGCCTGGGCCTGGCCTGAGCCTGGCCTGGGCACTGGCCTGGCCTGGGCCTGGCCTAGGGCCTGGCCTGGGGCCCTGGCCTGAGCCTGGGCCCTGGCCTGGAGCCTGGCCTGGGGCCCACTAGCCTGGGCCTGGCCTGAGGCCTGGCCTGGGCCTGGCCTGAGGCCTGGCCTGGGCCCTGGCCTGAGGCCTGGCCTGAGGCCTGGCCTGGGCCCTGGCCTGGCCTGGGCCTGGCCTGGGCCCTGGCCTAGGGCCTGGCCTGAGGCCCTGGCCTGAGGCCCTGGCCTGGGCCTGGCCTGGGCCTGGCCTGAGGCCCTGGCCTGGGCCTGGCCTGGGCCTAGGCCTGGCCTGGGCCTGGCCTGGAGCCTGGCCTGAGGCCTGGCCTGGAGCCCTGGCCTGGGCCTGGCCTGAGGCCCTGGCCTGGAGCCTGGCCTGGCCTGAGCCTGGCCTGAGGCCCTGGCCTGGGCCCTGGCCTGAGAGCCCTGGCCTGGGCCTGGCCTGAGGCCTGGCCTGGGCCTGGCCTGGGCCTGGCCTGAGGCCCTGGCCTGGGCCTGGCCTGAGGCCTGGCCTGGGCCTGGCCTGGAGCCTGGCCTGGGCCCTGGCCTGAGCCTGGCCCTGGAGCCCTGGCCTGGGCCTGGCCTCAGGCCTGGCCTGGGCCTGGCCTGGGCCCACCAGCCTGGGCCCTGGCCTGGGCCTGGCCTGGGCCTGGCCTGAGGCCTGGCCTGGAGGCCTGGCCTGAGGCCTGGCCTGGGCCTGGCCTAGGCCTGGCCTGAGGCCTGGCCTGGGGCCTGGCCTAGGCCCTGGCCTAGGCCTGGCCTGGGAGCCTGGCCTGGGGCCTGGCCTGAGCCTGGCCTGAGGCCTGGCCTGAGGCCTGGCCTGGAGCCTGGCCTGAGGCCCTGGCCTGGGCCTGGCCTCAGGCCCATGGCCTGAGCCTGGGCCCTGAGCCTGGCCTGGGCCTGGGGCCCTGGCCTGGCCAGGCCTGGCCTGGGCCTGGCCTGAGGCCTGGCCTGAGCCCTGGCCTGAGGGCCCTGGCCTGAGGCCCTGGCCTAGGGCCTGGCCTGAGGCCTGGCCCTGAGGCCCTGGCCTGAGGCCCTGGCCTGGGCCTGGCCTGAGCCTGGCCTGGGGCCTGGCCTGGGCCCCTGAGCCTGGGCCTGGCCTGGCCTGGGCCTGGCCTGAGCCTGGCCTGAGGCCTGGCCTGAGGCCTGGCCTGGAGCCTGGCCTGGAGCCTGGCCTGGGCCTGGCCTGGAGCCTGGCCTGGGCCTGGCCTGGGCCTGGCCTGGAGCCTGGCCTGGGCCTGGCCTGGCCTGGGCCTGGGCCCTGAGCCTGGGCCTGAGCCCAGGCCCCTGGCCTGGGCCTGGGCCTGGCCTGGAGCCCTGGCCTGGGCCTGGCCTGAGCCTGGCCCAGGCCTGGCCTGGAGGCCCTGGCCTGGAGCCTGGCCTGAGGCCTGGCCTGGAGGCCTGGCCTGGAGCCTGGCCTGGGCCTGGCCTGAGCCTGGCCTGGGCCTGGCCTGGCCTGGAGGCCTGGCCTGGGCCACCTGGCCTGAGGCCTGGCCTAGGGGCCCTGGCCTACAGCCTGGCCTGAGCCCTGGGCCTGGCCTGGAGCCCTGGCCTGAGGCCTGGCCTGAGGCCCTGGCCTGGGCCTGGGCCTGGCCTGGGCCTGGCCTGGGCCCTGAGCCTGGAGCCTGGCCTGGGCCTGGCCTGAGGCCTGGCCTGAGCCCCTGGCCTGGGGCCCCTGAGCCTGAGGCCCTGGCCTGAGGCCCTGGCCTGAGCCCTGGGCCCTGAGCCTGGCCTGGCCCCTGGCCTGAGCCCCTGGCCTGAGCCTGGCCTGGGAGCCCTGGCCTGAGCCCCTGGCCTGGAGCCTGGCCTGGGGCCCTGGCCTGGAGCCCTGGCCTGGGCCCTGGCCTGGAGGCCTGGCCTGGGCCTGGCCTGGGCCTGGCCTGGCCTGGGCCCTGGCCTGAGGCCCTGGCCTGGAGCCCCAGCCTGGCCTGGGCCTGGCCTGGGCCCTGGCCTGGGCCTGGCCTAGGGGCCTGGCCTGGGAGGCCCTGGCCTGGAGGCCCTGGCCTGAGGCCTGGCCTGAGCCTGGCCCTGAGCCCTGGCCTGGCCTGGCCCAGGGCCTGGCCTGAGGCCTGGCCTGAGGCCCTGGCCTGAGCCTGAGCCTGGCCTGGGCAGAGCCTGGCCTGAGCCTGAGCCTAGGCCCTGGCCTGGGCCCTGGCCTGAGGCCCTGGCCTGAGGCCCTGGCCTGGGCCCTGGCCCCCAGCCCTGGCCTGGCCTGGCCCAGGCCCTGGCCTGAGGCCTGGCCTGAGCCTGGCCTGGGCCCTGGCCTGAGGCCCTGGCCTGGGAGCCTGGCCTGAGGCCTGGCCTAGGGCCTGGCCTGGGGCCTGGCCTGAGCCCCCAGCCTGAGCCTGGCCTAGGCCTGGCCTGGGGCCTGGCCTGGAGCCCTGGCCTGGGCCTGGCCTGAGGCCTGGCCTGGGGCCTGGCCTGAGGCCCTGGCCTGGGCCTGGGACCAGGCCTGAGGCCTGGCCCCAGGCCTGGCCTGGGGCCCTGGCCTGGGCCTGGCCTCAGGCCTGGCCTGAGGCCTGGCCTGGAGGCCTGGCCTGAGGCCTGGCCTGAAGGCCCTGGCCTGGGCCTGGAGCCTGAGCCCACAGCCTGAGCCTGGCCTGGGCCTGAGCCCTAGGGCCTGAGCCTGGGCCTGGGCCCGACCAGCCTGGGCCCTGGCCTGCAGCCTGGCCCCTGAGCCTGGCCTGGGCCCACCTGGCCTGAGGCCTGGCCTGAGGCCTGGCCTGGGCCTGGCCTGGCCTGGAGCCCTGGCCTGAGGCCCTGGCAGCCCTGAGGCCCTGGCCTGGAGGCCTGGCCTGAGCCCTGGCCTAGGGCCTGGCCTGGGCCTGGCCTGGGCCCCTGAGCCTGGGCCTGGCCTGGAGCCAGGCCTGGAGGCCCTGGCCCTGGAGCCTGGCCTCAGGCCTGGCCTGGAGCCCTGAGCCTGGAGCCTGGCCTGGGCCTGGCCTGGGCCTGGCCTGAGGCCTGGGCCCCACAGGCCTGGCCTGGGCCCCACAGCCTGAGGCCTGGCCTGGGCCTGGCCTGGGCCCTGAGCCTGAGGCCCCGCAGCCTGGGGCCCTGGCCTGAGCCTGGCCTGAGGGCCCTGGCCTGGGCCCTGGCCTGGGCCTGGCCTGAGCCTACAGGCCCCTGGGCCCTGGCCTAGGCCTGGCCCCTGAGGCCCTGGCCTGGGCCTGGCCTGAGGCCTGGCCTGACCCTGGGCCTGGCCTAAGGGCCTGGCCTGGCCTGGCCTGGCCTGCAGCCTGGGCCCTGGCCACAGAGAAGCCCCTGGAGCCTGGCCTGGGCCCCCAGCCCCCTGGGCCCCAGCCCTGGGCCTGGCCTGGGCCTGGGCCTGGCCTGGCCCCTGGCCTGGAGGCCTGGCCCTAGGCCTGGGCCTGGGCCCACCAGCCTGGCCCCTGGCCTGGGCCCTGGCCTGGGCCCTGGCACAGGCCTGGCCTGGAGCCCTGGCCCTGGAGGCCCTGGCCTGGAGGCCTGGCCCCTGGGCCTGGCCTGAGCCCTAGCCTGGCCTGGAGGCCTGGCCTGGAGGCCTGGCCTGGCCCCTGGGCCCTGGCCTGGGCCCTGGCCTGGGCCTGGCCTGGGCCCTGGCCTGGGCCCTGGCCTGGGCCTGGCCTGGGCCTGGCCTGAGCCTGGCCTGGAGGCCCTGGCCTGGGCCCTGGCCTAGGCCTGAGCCTGGGCCTGGCCTGGGCCTGGCTCAGGCTGGCCTGGGGCCTGGCCTAGGCCTGGGGCCCACCAGCCCTGGGCCTGGCCTGGACGCCTGGCCTGGAGCCCTGGCCTGGGAGCCCTGGCCCCTGGGCCTGGCCTGAGGCCTGGCCTGAGGCCTGGCCTGGGAGCTGGCCTGAGCCTGGGCCCTGGCCTAGGCCTGGGCCTGGGCCTGGCCTGGGCCTGGCCTAGGCCCTGGCCTGAGGCCCTGGCCTGAGGCCTGGCCTGGGCCCACCAGCCTGGGCCTGGCCTGGGCCTGGCCTGGGCCTGGCCTGGCCTGGGCCTGAGCCTGGGAGCCTGGCCTGGGCCTGGCACCAGGCCTGGCCTGGGGCCCTGGCCTGAGGCCCTGGCCTGGGCCTGGCCTGGGCCTGGCCTGGAGCCCTGGCCACCAGGCCTGGCCTGAGCCTGGGCCTGGCCTGGCCTGGAGCCCTGGCCTGAGGCCTGGCCTGGGCCCTGGCCTGAGGCCCTGGCCTGGGGCCCTGGCCTGAGGCCTGGCCCTGGAGGCCTGGCCTGAGCCTGGCCTGGGCCTGGAGCCCTGGCCTGGAGCCTGGCCTGGAGCCTGGCCTGGAGCCCTGGCCTGAGGCCTGGCCTGAGGCCCTGGCCTGAGGCCTGGCCCTAGGCCTGGCCTGAGCCTGGCCTGGAGCCCTGGCCTGAGCCCAGGCCTGGCCTGGAGGCCTGGCCTGAGCCCTGGCCTGAGGCCCTGGCCTGAGGCCCTGGCCTGGAGCCCTGGCCTGGGCCTGGCCTGGAGCCTGGCACCTGAGGCCCTGGCCTGGGCCCTGGCCCTGGAGCCTGGCCCTAGGCCTGGCCTGGGAGGCCTGGCCTGGGCCTGGCCCTGAGCCTGAGCCTGGCCTGGCCTGGGCCCTGGCCTGGGAGCCTGGCCTGAGGCCCTGGCCTGAGCCTGGCCTGGAGGCCTGGCCTGGGCCTGGCCTGGAGCCCTGGCCTGAGGCCTGGCCTGGAGGCCCTGGCCTGGGCCTGAGCCTGGGCCTGGGCCCTGGAGGCCTGGCCCTGGGCCTGAGCCTGGCCTGGGCCTGGCCTGGGAGCCTGGCCTGGGGCCTGGCCTGAGGCCTGGCCTGAGGCCTGGCCTGAGCCTGGCCTGGGCCTAGGCCTGAGGCCTGGCCTGAGGCCTGGCCTGAGGCCTGGCCTGGGGCCCTGGCCTGAGCCTGGCCTGAGCCTGGCCTGGGGCCTGGCCTGAGGCCTGGCCTGGGCCTGGCCTGAGGCCTGGGCCCTGGGAGCCTGGCCTGGGGCCCTGGCCTGGAGCCCTGGCCACCTAGGCCTGGCCTGAGGCCCCTGGCCTGGGCCCTGGCCTGGGCCTGGCCTGGGCCTGGCCTAGGCCTGGCCCTGCAGGCCTGGCCTAGGCCCTGGCCCTGAGGCCTGGCCTGGGCCTGGCCTGGGCCTGAGCACTAGGGCCCTGGCCCCTGGGCCTGGCCTGGGCCCACAGCCTGGGCCTGGGCCCTGGCCTGGGCCTGGCCTGAGGCCCTGGCCTGGGGCCCTGGCCTAGGGCCCTGGCCTGGGCCCTGGCCTGGAGCCTGGGCGCAGGCCCCCCTGGAGCCTGGAGCCTGGCCTGGGCCTGGCCTGGGCCCACAGGCCTGGGCCTGTGGCCTGGGCCTGGCCCTGGGGCCTGGCCCCTGGGCCTGGCCTGGGGCCTGGCCTGGGGCTGGCCTGGGCCTGGCCTGGAGCCTGGCCTGGGGCCTGGCCTGGGCCTGGCCTAGGCCTGGCCTGGCCCCTGGCCTGGCCTGGGCCTGGGCCTGGCCTGAGCCTGGGCCTGGAAGCCTGGCCTGGGCCTGGCCTGAGGCCTGGCCTGGGCCACAGAAAGGCCTGGGCCTGAGCCTGGCCTGGGCTGGCCTAGGCCCTGGCCCCTGGGCCCTGGCCTGGGGCCTGGCCCCCTGGAGCCCTAGCCCCTGGGGCCTGGCCTAGGCCTGGCCTGGGGCCCTGAGCTCAGGCCCAGGCCTAGGCCTGGCCCCTGGCCCCTGGCCTGGCCCTGGCCCCCAGGCCCACAGCCCTGGCCTGGGCCCTGAGCCTGGCCTAGGCCTGGCCTGAGGCCTGGCCTGGGCCCTGGCCTGGAGCCCCTGGCCTGAGGCCTGGCCTGGGGCCCTGGCCTGGGCCTGGCCTCAGAGCCCTGGCCTGGGCCCTGAGCCTGAGGCCTGGCCTGGGCCTGGCCTGAGGCCTGAGCCTGAGGCCCTGGCACTGGGCCTGAGCCTGAGGCCCCTGGCCTGAGGCCTGGCCACTAGGCCTGGCCTGGCCCTGGGCCTGGCCTGGGCCTGGCCTGGGCCGCCTGGCACTAGGGCCCACCCAGCCTGAGCCCTGGCCTGGAGCCTGGCCTGAGGCCTGGCCTGAGCCCCTGGAGCCTGGCCTAGAGCCTGAGGCCTGGCCCTGACAGCCCCTGGCCCCAAGCCTGGCCCTGGCCTGGCCTGAGCCTGCCCTGAGGCCTGGCCACAAGCCCTGGCCTAGGCCTGGCCTGGGCCTGGCCTGGAGGCCACTGGCCTGGGAGCCCTGGCCTGAGGCCTGGCCTGAGGCCTGGCCCCTGAGCCTGGGCCTCAGAGCCTGGCCTCGGGCCTAGGCACCAGCCTGGCCCTGGGCCCTGGCCTGGCCTGGGCCTGGCCTGGGAGCCTGGCCTGGAGGCCTGGCCTGGGCCGCCCTGGCACAGGCCCCTGGCCTGGAGCCCACCAGCCTGAGCCCTGGCCTGAGCCTGGCCTGGAGCCTGGCACCCTGAGAGCCTGGCCTAGGCCTGGCCTGGGCCTGGCCTGGCCTCGGCCTGAGCCTGGCCTAGGCCTGGCCTAGGGCCTGGCCTGGGGCCTGGCCTGGAGCCTGGCCTGAGCCTGGGCCTGGCCTGAGGCCCTGGCCTAGGCCTGGCCTGAGGCCTGGCACTAGGCCTGGCCTGAGCCTGGGCCACAGCCTGAGGCCTGGCCTGGAAGCCCTGGCCTGGGAGCGCCTGGCCTGGGCCTGGCCTGGGCCTGGGCCCTGGCCTGGCCTGGCCTGGAGCCTGGCCTGGCCTGGCCTGGGCCCTGGCCTGAGGCCTGGCCTGAGGCCTGGCCTGAGGCCACCAGCCTAGGCCCTGGCCCTGAGGCCTGACCTGAGCCTGGAGCCTGGCCTGGGCCCCTAGGCCTGGCCTGGGCCTGGCCTGAGCCTGGCCTGAGCCTGGAGAGCCTGGCCTGAGGCCTGGCCTGAGGCCCACAGCCCTGGGGCTGGCCTAGGCCTGGCCTGAGGCCCTGGCCTGGGCCTGAGCCTGGAGGCCTGGCCTGGGCCCCAGCCTGGCCTGGGCCACAGCCCCTGGGCCTGGCCTGAGCCTGGGCCTGAGCCACCAGCCCTGAGGCCTGGCCTGGGCCTGGCCTGGGGCCTGGCCTGGCCTGGGGCCCTGGCCTGGGGCCCTGGCCTGAGCCTGGCCCAGGCCTGGCCTGGAGGCCTGGCCTGGAGGCCCTGGCCTGGAGGCCCTGGCCAGGGCCTGGGCCCTGGGCCTGAGCCTGGCCTGGAGGCCCTGGCCTGGGCCCTGGCCTGGAGCCCTGGCCTGAGCCTGGCCTGAAGCCCTGGCCTAGGCCTGGCCTGAGCCTGGCCCGCTGGCACCAGGCCTGAGCCTGGGCCACCAGGCCTGGAGCCCTGGCCTGAGCCTGGCCTGAGAGCCTGGCCTGGGAGCCTGGCCTGGAGCCTGGGCCCCAGGCCTGGGGCCCTGGCCTGGGCCTGGCCTGGGGAGCCCCTGGCGCCTGAGCCTGGGCCCTGAGCCTGGCACAGGCCTGAGCCTGGGCCTGGCCTGAGCCCACAGCCTGGCCCCACCGAGCCTAGGCCTGGCCTGGAGCCTGGCCTGAAGCCTGGCCCACAGGCCCCTGGACAGCTCCAGCGCAGGCCTGGCCTAGAGCCACGGCCTGGGCCCACGGCCTGGGCCTGGCCTAGGCCTGGCCTGAGCCTGAGCCCCGAGCCCATGGCCTGGCACAGGCCTGAGCCTGGGCCTACGAGCCTGGGCCTGAAAGCCTGGCCTAGAGCCGAGCACCAGCCTGGGCCCCTGAGCCTGGCACCTGGAAGCCCTGGCCTGGAGGCCTGGCCTGGGAGCCCTGGCCACCTGGGCCCCAGAGCCTGGGCCTGAGAGCACAAGCCTGGCCTGGAGCCTGGCCCTGGCAAGCCTGGCCTAGGCCCTGAAGCCTGGCCTGAGGCCTGGCCTCAAGCCCCACAGCCCTGGGCCCTGGCCTGGGCACTGGCCTGAGGCCCTGAGCCCTGGCCTGGCCCTGAGCCTGGCCTAGGCCTGGCCTGGGCCCAAGCCTGGAGGCCCTGGCACTGGGCACGAGGCCCTGAGCCCTGGGACGCTGGGCCCTGGGCCTGGGCACTGGGCTGGGCTGAGCCTGGCCTGGGCACTGGCTAGGCCTGGCCTGGGCCTGGCCTGGCCTAGGCCTGGCCTGAGCCTGGCACCAGCACCAGGCCTGGCCTGACACAAGCCTGGCTTTCTGGAGCCTGGCCTGCAGCAGGCTAGCCTGGAGGCCACGCCTACGCCACCAGGCCTGGACCTGAGCCTAGGCACTAGGCTACGAGCCTGAGCCCTGAGCCTGAGCCCCGCAGCCTGAGCCCTGACAGGCCTGGCTGCCTGAGGCCTGGGCACCCAGCCTGAAGCCTGAGCACTGGCCTGGAGCACGCCTCTGGCCTGGCCTGGCCTGGCAGGCCCTGAGCTTTCACCAGCCTGGCCTGAGCCTGGCTCTCAGAGCCCTGGCCTGGAGCCTGGCCCCAGCCTGGGCCTGGCCTGGGCCCTGGCCTGGGCCTGGCCTGGGCCCCGCAGAGGAGGAGGAGAGGAGGAGGAGGAGAGAGGAGGAGGAGGAGGAGG
>JAUCMO010000271.1:0-50560 GCA_032399605.1 Melipona beecheii
CCAGGGCTCAGGCCAGGCCCAGCCAGGCCTAGGCCAGGCTGGCCCAGGCCAGGCCAGGCTTCCAGGCCAGGCCAGGCCCAGGCCAGGCCTCTGGCCAGGCCTCAGGCCAGGCCCAGGCTTCAGGCCCAGGCCAGGGCCCAGGCCAGGCCAGGCCCAGGCCAGGCCCAGGCCAGGCCTGAGGCCAGGCCTAGGCCAGGCTTGAAGCCAGGCTCCAGGCCAGGCCAGGCCTCCAGCCAGGCCCAGCCAGGCCCAGGCCAGGCCCAGGCCAGGCTCAGGGGCCAGGCCAGGCCCAGGCCTGTACCTGTGCCAGGCCTAGGCCAGGCCTAGGCCAGGCCCAGGCCCAGGCCCCAGGGCCAGGCCCAGGGGCCAGGGTGCCAGGCCCAGTGGGCCAGGCCCAGGCCCAGGCCAGGCCCAGGGCCAGGCCCCAGGCCAGGGGCCCAGGCCAGGCCTGCAGCCAGGCCCAGGCCAGGCTCCAGGCCAGGCCCAGGCCAGGCCCAGGCCAGGCCAGGGCCTAGGCCAGAGCCAGGCCTCAGGCCAGCCGAGGCCTAGGCCAGGCGGGCCCAGGCTCAGGCCTGCAGCGTGGGCCCAGGCCAGGCCTCCAGCTGGGGCCCAGGCCAGGCCCAGGCCAGGGCCCCAGGCCAGGCCTAGGCCAGGCCAGGCTCCAGGCCAGGCCCCAGGGGCCAGGCCTGTAGCCAGGCTTCCAGGCCAGGCTCAGGCCAGGCTCGTAGGCCAGGCCTCCAGGCTGCCAGGCTCAGGCTCCAGGCCAGGCCAGGCTCCAGGCCAGGCGCAGGCCTAGGCTGTGGCCAGGCTGCAGGCCCAGGCCAGGGCGCTCAGGCCAGGCTCCAGGCCAGGCTCAGGCGGCCAGGCCAGGGCCCAGGCCAGGCCCCAGGCCAGGCCTAGGCCAGGCCCAGGCTCAGGGCTCAGGCCAGGCCTCAGGGGCCAGGCCCAGGCCAGGCCTAGGCCAGGGCTCCAGGCCAGGCCCAGGCCAGGCCAGGCCAGGGCCAGGCTCCAGGCCAGGCCTCAGGCCAGGGCCCAGGGCCAGGGCCTCAGGCCAGGGCCTCAGGCCAGGCCAGGCCCAGGCCTAGGCCAGGGGCCAGGCTGGCCAGGCCAGGGCCTAGGGCCAGGGCCCAGGCCAGGCTCAGGCCAGGCCTGAGGCCAGGGCTCGAGGCCTAGTGCTCAGGCCTAGGCCTGGCCCAGGCTCAGGCTCAGGCCCAGGCCAGGCCAGGCTCAGGCTAGCGCCAGGGCCGCCAGGCCTGGTGCTCAGGCTCAGGGCCAGGCTCAGGGCCCAGGCCAGGCTCAGGCTCAGGGCCTAGAGCCAGGCCTAGGGGGCCCAGGCCAGGCTCAGGCCAGGCTCAGGCCAGGCCCAGGCTGTGGGCCTAGGCCAGGCTCAGGGCTGAGGCTCAGGGCCAGGCCTAGGCCTAGGCCAGGCTCAGGCCTGAGGCTCGAGGCCAGGCCTGAGGCCAGGCCCAGGCCAGGCTTGGTGGCCAGGCCAGGCCCAGGCCAGGGCCCAGGCTCAGGCCTAGGCCAGGCCCAGGCCAGGGCTCAGGCCAGGGCTCCAGGCCAGGGGCCCAGGCCAGGGCCCAGGCTGGTGGGCCCAGGCCCAGGCCAGGCTCAGGCCAGGCCTCCAGGGCCAGGCCTAGGCCAGGCCCAGGCCAGGCCAGGGCCCAGGCTGGGGCTCAGGCCAGGGGCCCAGGCCAGGGCCCAGGCCAGGCCCAGCCAGGCCCAGGCCAGGCCCAGGCCAGGCCCAGGGGCCAGGGCCCAGGCCAGGCCTCCAGGCCAGGCCCAGGCCAGGCCCAGGTGGTGGGGCCCAGGCCAGGCCCCAGGCCAGGGTGTCAGGCCAGGCCCAGGCTCAGGCCAGGCCCAGGCCAGGGTGGGCCAGGCTCAGGCTGGGGCCTACAGGGCCTGGCCAGGCCTCAGGCCAGGCCTCAGGCCAGGCTCTAGGCTGTCAGGGCCAGGCCTTCCAGGCTCAGGCCAGGCCCAGGCCAGGCTCAGGCCAGGCCCAGGCCAGGCCTCCAGGGCCAGGGCCAGTGCTCAGGGCCCAGGCCAGGGCCTAGTGCCAGGCCTGAGGCTCCAGGGGCCAGGCCCAGGCTCAGGCCCTGAGCAGGCCTAGGCCAGGGGCTCAGGCTGGTGGGCCCAGGCCAGGCCCAGGCCAGGCCTCAGGCCCTAGGCTCCAGGCCAGGCCCAGGCCAGGCCCAGGCCAGGGCCTGTGCCAGGGGCTCAGGCTCGAGGCCAGGCCAGGCCCAGGCCAGGCCTGGTGGCCAGGCCAGGCCCTGTGCTGTGGCCCAGGCCAGGCCCAGGCCAGGCCCAGGCCAGGCTCAGGGGCCTAGGGCCAGGCCTGCAGCCAGGGCCCTGGGCCAGGCTCCAGGCCCAGGCCAGGCCAGGCCTCAGGCCAGGCCAGGCCCAGGCCAGGCCCCAGGCCAGGGGCCTAGGTGGGCCTCAGGCCAGGCTTCCAGGCCAGGGGCAGGCCAGGCCAGGCCAGGCTTCAGGCCAGGCCCAGGCCAGGCCCAGGCCAGGCCCAGGCCAGGCCCAGGCCAGGCCCAGGCTCAGGCCAGGCCTAGGCCGGGAAGCCAGGCCAGGCCAGGGCCCAGGCCAGGCCAGGCCAGGCTTCAGGCCCAGGCCAGGCCCAGGCCAGCCTCCAGGCCAGGCCAGGCCAGGCCAGGCCAGGCCCCAGGCCAGGGCCAGGCCCAGGCCAGGGCTCCAGGCCAGGCCCAGGCCAGGCCCAGGGCCTGGGCCCAGGCCAGGCCCAGGCCAGGCCTGGGCCAGGCCTTGAAGCCAGGCCAGGCTCCAGGCCAGGCCCCAGGGCCAGGCCCAGGGCCAGCCCAGGCCAGGCCAGGCCTAGGCCAGGCTTCCAGGCCAGGCCTAGGCCAGGCCCAGGCCAGGCCCAGGCCAGGCCCAGGCCAGGGGCCTCCCCAGGCCCAGGCCAGGCCCAGGCCAGGCCAGGCCAGGCTGGGGCCAGGCCAGGGGGCCAGGGCCAGGCCCAGGGCCAGGCCAGGCCCCAGGCCAGGGGCCCAGGCCAGGCCAGGCCCAGGGCCAGGCCAGGGGCCAGGCCAGGCCCAGGCCTGTGCTGGTGGCCCAGGCCAGGCCCAGGCCAGGCCCCAGGCCAGGCCTAGGCCAGGCCTTCCAGGCCAGGGCTCAGGCCAGGCCCAGGCCAGGCTCCAGGCCAGGCTCAGGCCAGGCCCAGGCCAGGCCAGGCCAGGCCAGGCCAGGCCTGTGCCAGGCCTACAGCCGGTGGGGCCCAGGCCAGGCCCAGGCCAGGGCCCAGGGCCAGGTGGGCCCAGGGCTTCCAGGCCAGGGGCCCAGGCCAGGCCCAGGCCAGGCCCAGGCCAGGCCCATTTTGGGGCCCAGGGGCCAGGCCCAGGCCAGGCTCCAGGGCCAGGCCAGGCCAGGCTCAGGCCAGGCCCAGGCCAGGCCCAGGCCAGGGCTCCAGGCCAGGCTTCCAGGCTAGGGGCCAGGCCAGGGGCCCAGGCCAGGCCCCAGGCTGGTGGGGCCCAGGCCAGGCCAGGCCCAGGCCAGCCCAGGGGCCTGTGGCCCCAGGGGGCCAGGCCCAGGGGCCAGGGCCAGGCCAGGCCCAGGCCAGGCCAGGCCAGGCCTAGGCCAGGCTTCCAGGCCAGGCCAGGCTCCAGGCCCAGGCCAGGCCCAGGCCAGGCTGAAGCCAGGCCAGGGCCCAGGCCAGGGCCCAGGTCAGGCCTATGGGCCAGGCCAGGCCAGGCCTAGGCCAGGCCCAGGCCAGGCCCAGGCCAGGCCAGGCCCAGGCCAGGCCTCCAGGCCAGGCCAGGGCCAGGCCCAGGCCAGGGGCCCAGGCCAGGCTCCAGGCCAGGCCCAGGCCAGGCTCAGGCCAGGCCCAGGCCAGGCTCCAGGCCAGGCCCTGTAGGCCAGGCCCAGGCCAGCCCAGGCCAGGCCAGGCCCTAGGCCAGGCCCTAGGCCAGGCCTCAGGCCAGGCCTCAGGCCAGGGCCAGGCCAGGCCAGGCCAGGGCTCCAGGCCAGGCCTGAGGCTCAGGCCCAGGCTCAGGCCTCAGGCCAGGCCCAGGCCAGGCCTGGGGCCTAGGCCAGGGGCCCAGGCCAGGCCCAGGCTCAGGCCCAGGCCAGGCTCAGGCCAGGCCTCAGGCCAGGGCCTCAGGCCAGGCCTCAGGGCCAGGGACCCAGGCTGCCCAGGCTCTCAGGCCAGGCCTCAGGCCAGGCCCAGGCCTAGGCCAGGCCTGGGGCCAGGGCCTCAGGCTGGGGCCCAGGCCAGGCCCCAGGCCAGGCCCAGGCCCAGGCCCAGCCAGGCCCAGGCCAGGGCCCAGGCCAGGCCTCAGGCCAGGCCTAGGCCAGGGCCTCAGGCCAGTGGCCTACAGGCCAGGGCCTCAGCCAGGCTCAGGCCAGGGGCCCAGGCCAGGCCTGTGCCAGGCTCAGGCCAGGCCTGGGCCAGGGCCCAGGCCTAGGCCAGGCCTCAGGCCAGGCCAGGCCAGGCCCAGGCCAGGCCCAGGGGGCAGGCCCAGGCCAGGCCCAGGCCAGGCCCAGGCCAGGGCCCAGGCCAGAAGCCAGGGCCAGGCCAGGGCCCAGGCTGGGGCCAGGCCCAGGGGCCAGGGCCCAGGGGCCAGGCCCAGGCCAGGCCCAGGCCAGGCCCAGGCCAGGCCCAGGCTGTGGCCCAGGCCAGGCCTATAGGCCAGGCCAGGCTCAGGCCAGGCCCTAGGCCAGGCCTAGGCCAGGGCCAGGCCAGGCCAGGTTTCAGGCTCCAGGCCAGGCCAGGCCAGGCTGGGGCCCAGGCCAGGCTTAGGCAGGCCAGGCCCAGGGGCCTCCCAGGCCAGGCCTCCAGGCCAGGCTCAGGCCAGGCCCAGGCCAGGCTCAGGCCAGGCCAGTGGGCCAGGCCAGGCCAGGCCCAGGCCAGGGCCCAGGCCAGGCCCAGGGGCCAGGGCTCAGGCCAGGCCAGGCCCAGGCCAGGCCCAGGGGCCAGGGCCCAGGCCAGGCCTCTCTGTGGCTCCAGGCCAGGCCCAGGCCAGCCCAGGCCAGGCCAGGGCCCAGGCCAGTGGGCCTCCAGCCAGGCCCAGGCCAGGCCCAGGCCAGCCCAGGCTGCCCAGGCTGTGGCCCAGGCCAGGCTCCAGGCCAGGCTCCAGTTGTGGCCCCAGGCCAGGCTCAGGCCAGGCCAGGGCCCAGGCCAGGCCCAGGTTGTGGGCCTGAGTTGTGGGCTCAGGCCAGCCAGGCCAGGCCCAGGCCAGGCCCAGGCCATTCTCCAGGCCAGGCCTCCAGGCCAGGCTTTTTCAGGCTCAGGCCAGGGCTCAGGCCAGGCCCAGGCTGTGGCCCAGGCCAGGCCCAGGCCAGCCCAGGCCAGGTGGGCTCAGGCCAGGCCAGGGGGCCAGGGGGCCCAGGCCAGGGCCTAGGTCAGGCCAGGCCCAGGCAGGGCCCAGGCCAGGCCCAGGCCAGGCCAGGCTTCAGGGCCCAGGCCAGGGGCCAGGCCAGGAGGCCAGGCCCAGGCTGGTGGGCTCAGGCCAGGGCTCAGGCCAGGCCTAGGCCAGGCTCAGGCCAGGCTTCCAGGGGCCAGGCCTCAGGCCAGGCTTCCAGGCCAGGCCTAGGCCAGGCCTGTGCCAGGCCTCAGGCCAGGCTCCAGGCCAGGCCCAGGCCAGGCTTGGTGCTGGTGGCCCAGGCCAGGCCCAGGCCAGGCCAGGCCCAGGCCAGGGCCTAGGCCAGGCCCAGGCCAGGCCTAGGCCAGGCCCAGGCCAGGGCCTCCAGGCCAGGCCCAGGCCAGGCCTGAGGCCAGGCTCTGTGCCAGGGCCCAGGCCAGGCCCAGGGGCCAGGGCTCCAGGCCAGGGGCTCCAGGGGCCAGGGCCCAGGCCAGGCTTCAGGCCAGGGGCTTCCAGGGCTGGTGTGGGGCCCAGGCCAGGGCTTCAGGCCAGGCCCCAGGCCAGGCTTCCAGGCCAGGGCCTAGGCCAGGCCCAGGCCAGGCCCCAGGCCAGGCCCAGGCCAGGCTCAGGCTGGTGGGCCTCAGGCTAGGCCCAGGCCAGGGCCCAGGCCAGGCTCAGGCTGGGCCTCCAGGCTGTGGCTCCAGGGCCAGGCCCAGGCCAGGCCTGGTGCCAGGGGCCGGCAGGCTCAGGCTGCCAGTGTCAGCCCAGGCCAGGCCTCAGGGCTGTGCTGTCAGGCCAGGCTCCAGGCGGCCTGAGGCCAGTGGCCCAGTGCCAGGCCCCAGGCCAGCCTGTGGCCTACAGGGCCTGGGCCCCAGGCGAAATTAGCCAGGCTTCACAGGCCCAGGCTCAGGCCAGGGCCCAGGTTGCCAGGGCCCAGGCCAGGCTTCAGGCCAGGCTCAGTGCCAGTGCCTCCAGGGCCAGGCTCAGGCCAGGCCTCAGGCCAGGCCTCAGGCCAGGGCCCAGGCCAGGGCCTCAGGCCAGGCTCCAGGCCAGGCCCAGGCCAGGGCCCAGGCCAGGCCTAGGCCCAGGCCAGGGCCTCAGGCCAGGCCCAGGCCAGGCCTAGGCCCAGGCTCAGGCCCTAGGCCAGGCTCCAGGCCAGGCCCAGGCCAGGCCTCAGGCCAGGCCTCAGGCCAGGCCCAGGCTCAGGCCAGGCCTCAGGCCAGGCCCAGGCCAGGCCAGGCCCAGGCCAGGCCCAGGGCCAGGGCCTCAGGCCAGGGCTCCAGGCCAGGCTCAGGCCTCAGGCCAGGGCCCAGGCCAGGGCCTCAGGCCAGGCCCAGGCCAGGCCCAGGCCAGGCTCCAGGCCAGGCCCAGGCTGGGCAGGGCCTAGGCTCAGGCCCAGGCCAGGCCCAGGCCAGGGGCCTCAGGCCAGGCTCCAGGCCAGGCCTCAGGCCAGGCCCTAGGCCAGGGCCCAGGCCAGGCCTCAGGCCAGGCTCAGGCCAGGGCCTCAGGCTGTGGGCTCAGGCCAGGCCCAGGCCAGGGCCCAGGCCAGGCCCAGGCCAGGCTCCAGGCCAGGCTCCAGGCCAGGCCTCAGGCCAGGGCCTCAGGCCAGGCCTCAGGCCAGGCCCAGGCCAGGGCCCAGGCCAGGCTCCAGGCCAGGGCCTCAGGCCAGGCTCCCAGGCCAGGCCTCAGGCCAGGCCTCAGGCCAGGGCCTCAGGCCAGGCCTCAGGCCAGGCCTCAGGCCAGGCCCAGGCCAGGCCTCAGGCCAGGGCCCAGGCCAGGCCCAGGCCAGGCCTCAGGCCAGGGCCCAGGCCAGGGCCTCAGGCCAGGGCCCAGGCCAGGCCCAGGCCAGGCCTCAGGCCAGGGCCTCAGGCCAGGCCCAGGCCAGGGCTCCAGGCCAGGGCCCAGGCCAGGCCCAGGCTGGGGGCCCAGGCCAGGCTCAGGCCCAGGCCAGGCCTCAGGCCAGGCCCAGGCTCAGGCCAGGCCCAGGCCAGGCCTCAGGCCAGGCCCAGGCCAGGGCCTCAGGCCAGGCCTCAGGCCAGGCCCAGGCCAGGCTCAGGCCAGGCCTCAGGCCAGGCCTCAGGCCAGGCCCAGGCCAGGCTCAGGCCAGGCCCAGGCCAGGCTCCCAGGCCAGGCCTCAGGCCAGGCCCAGGCCAGGGCCTCAGGCCAGGCCTCAGGCCAGGGCCCAGGCTGGCAGGGGCCTCAGGCCAGGCCCAGGCCAGGCCTCAGGCCAGGCTCAGGCCAGGCCAGGCTCAGGCCAGGGCCCAGGCCAGGGCCTCCAGGCCAGGCCCAGGCCAGGCCCAGGCCAGGCCTCAGGCCAGGCCCAGGCCAGGCCTGGGGCCCAGGCCAGGGCCCAGGCCAGGCTCCAGGCCAGGCCTCAGGCCAGGGCCCCAGGCCAGGCTCAGGCTCAGGCCAGGGCCTCAGGCCAGGCTCCAGGCCAGGCCTGGTGCCAGGCCCAGGCCAGGCTCAGGCCAGGCCTCAGGCCAGGCCTCAGGCCAGGCCCAGGCCAGGGCTCAGGCCAGGGGGCTGGCCAGGCTCCCAGGCCAGGCCTGTGCCAGGGCCCCAGGCCAGGCCTCCCAGCCAGCTGGTCTCAGGCCAGTAGGCCCAGTGCTTTCAGCCTAGGCCACGCCCAAGTCCAGCTCAGGCCCAGGCTTCTGCAGGCCAGGCCACAGGTGGTGCCTTACAGGCTGCCACAGGCTCCAGGGGCCCAGTCAGGTAGGCAGCCCAGCCTAGGCCTACTGGCCTGTGGCTCGAGGCTTACAGGCCCAGGCCAGTGTGCTCTGAGGGCCGAGCCCAGGCTCAGGCCCAGGCTGCACTGCTCCAGGCCACAGTGCGCTGCTCAGGCCAGGCAGGTGGCCTGGTGGCTCCAGGCTGTGCACAGTGCCAGTGCTCCAGGCTTCAGGCCCAGGGCTGCTGGGGCTCAGGCCTCCAGGCCGGGTGGGCCTCCAGTGCCAGTGGCCTCTCCAGGCCGGTGCCTTCCAGGCCAGGCCCAGCTGCAGTCAGGCCCAGGCCAGCAGGCCAGGCCTGGACAGGCCCAGCCAGGGGCCCAGGCCAGGGCCTGCTGCCAGCGCTGCTGGGCCCAGGCTCTCCAGGCCAGGGGCCCAGGCCAGGGCCCAGGCCAGGCCTGTGGCCTGAGGCCAGGCTTCAGGCCAGGCCTGGCAGGCCCAGGCCTGCAGCATGCCAGTCAGGGGCTCAGGCCAGGCCCAGTGCCAGTCCAGGCCAGGCTCAGGCCAGGGCTCCAGGCTTCTGTGGGCCCAGCTGGTGGGCCTGTGCCTGGGGCTCAGGCTCAGGCCAGGCCTGCAGGCCAGGCCAGGCGCGGCTGGCCCCAGGCTCGCCTGCGCGCGCACAGGCTTCCAGGCTCAGGCGCCAGGCCTAGGCCAGGCTCCCAGGCTACTCAGGCCAGGCCCAGCGGGGCCAGGCTCTAGGCTCAGGCCTCCAGGCTCAGGCTGCTGCCCAGGCCAGTGCGCAGGCCTAGCCCAGGCCAGGCCGCAGGCCGCGCAGGCGTGGGCCTCCAGGCCAGGCCCAGGCTCAGGCCAGGCCTCAGGCCAGGCTTCCAGGGGCCAGGCCTCCAGGGCCAGGCCCAGGCCAGGGGCCAGGCCCCAGGCCAGGCCTCCTCCAGTGGCCAGGCCCCAGGCCAGGGCCAGGGGCCAGGCTCCCAGGCCAGGCTTCAGGCCAGGCCCAGGCCAGGGGCCAGGCCAGGCCAGGCCCAGGCCAGGCCCAGGCCAGGCCCAGGCCAGGCCCAGGGGCCAGGCCCAGGCAGGCCAGGCCCAGGGCCAGGCTCCAGGCCAGGCCCAGGCTGGTGGGCCAGGGCCCAGGCCCAGGCCTAGGTCAGGGCCTAGGCCAGGCCAGGGCCAGGCCAGGCCCAGGCCAGGCTCAGGCCAGGCCAGGCCCCAGGCCAGGCCCAGGCCAGGCCCAGGGCCAGGCCAGGGCCAGGCCAGGCCAGGCCCAGGCCAGGCCCAGGCCCAGGCCCAGGCCAGGCCCAGGCCAGGCCCAGGCCAGGCTCCCAGGCCAGGCCCAGGCCAGGGGCCAGGCCCAGGCCAGGCCCAGGCCAGGCCCAGGCCAGGCCTCAGGCCAGGCCCAGGCCAGGCCCAGGCCAGGCCCAGGCCTGGTGCCCAGGGGCCAGGCTCAGGCCAGGCCTGCGCCCAGCCTGCGGCTGTGGCTCCAGGCTGGGTGGGCTCAGGCCAGGCCCAGGCCAGGCTTCCAGGCCAGGCTCAGGCCAGGCCAGGCCAGGCTCTGTGGGGCCAGGCCCAGGCCAGGCCCAGGCCAGGCCCAGGCCAGGGCCCAGGCCAGGCCTAGGCCAGCTCTGTACAGGCCAGGCCCAGGCCAGGCCAGGCCAGGGCCAGGGGCCAGGGGCCCCAGGCCAGGCCCCAGGCCAGGCCCAGGCCAGGCCTCCAGGCCAGGCCAGGCCTGGTGTCAGGCTCAGGCCAGGCCAGGCCCCAGGGGCCCAGGCTTCCAGGCCAGGCCCAGGGGCCAGGCCTGAGGCTGTGGCTCCAGGCCAGCCCAGGCCAGGGCCCAGGCCAGGCCCCAGGCCAGGCCTGGTGCTGGCCCAGGCCAGGGCCCAGGGCCAGGGCCCCAGGCCAGGCCCAGGCCAGGGCCCCAGGGGCCAGGCCCAGGCCAGGCCTAGGCCAGGGCCCAGGCCAGGCCCAGGCCAGGCCCCAGGCCAGGCCTAGGCCAGGCCCAGGCCAGGCCCAGGCCAGGCCCAGGCCAGGCCCAGGCCAGGCCCAGGGCCAGGCTTCCCAGGCCAGGCCCAGGCCAGGCCTGTGCCAGGCCAGGCCCAGGCCAGGCCCAGGCCAGGCCCAGGCCAGGCCCCAGGCCAGGCCCAGGCCAGGCCCAGGCCAGGCCCAGGCCAGGCCCAGGCCAGGCTCAGGCCAGGCCTAGGCCTGAGGCCAGGCCCTCCAGGCCCAGGCTCAGGCCAGGGCCCAGGCCAGGCCTAGGCCAGGGCCCCAGGCCAGGCCCAGGCCAGGCCCAGGCCAGGCCCCTGGTGCCAGGCCCAGGCCAGGGCCCAGGCCAGGCCCAGGCCAGGCCCAGGCCAGGGGCCTAGGCTCAGGGCCTATAAGCCAGGCCCAGGCCAGGGCCCAGGCCAGGCCTCCAGGCCAGGGCCAGGCCCCAGGGGCCAGGCCAGGCCCAGGCCAGGCCCAGGCCAGGCCAGGCCCAGGCCAGGCCCCAGGCCAGGCCCAGGCCAGGGCCCAGGGCCAGGGCCCCAGGCCAGGCCCAGGCCAGGTCTAGGCCAGGCCTAGGCCAGGCCTAGGCCAGGGCTCAGGGCTGTGGCCCAGGCCAGGCAGGCCAGGCCAGGCCCAGGCCAGGGCCCAGGCCAGGCCCAGGCCAGGCCTAGGCCAGGCTCCAGGCCAGGCCCAGGCCAGGCCCAGGCCAGGGCCAGGCCAGGCTTCCAGGCCAGGGGCCCAGGCCAGGCCAGGCCAGGCCCAGGCCAGGCCTCCAGGCCAGGCCAGGCCAGGCCCAGGCCAGGCCTAGGCCAGGCCAGGCCCCAGGCCAGGCCACAGGGGCCCCAGGGCCCAGCCCAGGCCAGGCCAGGCCCCAGGGCCAGGCCCAGGCCAGGCCTAGGCCAGGCCCCAGGCCAGGCCTCCAGGCCAGGCCCAGGGGCCAGGCCCAGGCCAGGCCCCAGGCCAGGCTCCCAGGCCAGGCTCCAGGCCAGGGCCCAGGCCAGGCTCTCAGGCCAGGGCTCTAGGCCAGGCCTAGGCTCAGGCTCCAGGCCAGGGCCAGGCCCAGGCCCAGGCCAGGCTCAGGCCAGGCCTCCAGGCCAGGCCCAGGCCAGGCCAGGCCCAGGCCAGGCCCAGGCCAGGCCCAGGCCAGGGCCCAGGCCAGGCCTGCAGGCCAGGCCCAGGCCAGGCCCAGGCCAGGCCCAGGCCAGGCCTCAGGGGCCAGGCCCAGGGCCCAGGCTCCAGGCTGTGGGCCTGCCAGGCCAGGCCTGTGCCAGGGCCCAGGCCATGGGCCCAGGCCAGGCCTGAAATGGGCCAGCCCAGGCCAGGGCCCAGGCCAGGCCCAGGCCAGGGCCCAGGCCAGGGCCCAGGCCAGGCTCCAGGCCAGGCCCAGGCCGGGGCCCAGGCCCAGGCCAGGCCCAGGCCAGGCCAGGCCAGGGCCCAGGCCAGGCCCAGGCCAGGGCCCAGGCCAGGCTTCAGGCCAGGCCTGTCAGGCCCAGGGGCCAGGGGCCCAGGCCAGGCCCCAGGCCAGGGCCCAGGCCAGGCCCCAGGCCAGGGGCCCAGGCTGAGCCAGGCTGTGGGCCCAGGCCAGGCCAGGCCAGGCCCAGGCCAGGGCCTAGGCCAGGCCCAGGCCAGGCCTAGGCCAGGCCAGGGCCAGGCCAGGCCTAGGCCAGGCTCTGAGGTCAGGCCAGGCCCAGGGCCCAGGGCCCAGGCCCAGGCCAGCAGCCCAGGCCAGGCCCAGGCCAGGCCCAGGCCAGGCCAGGCCTAGGCCCAGGCCAGGCCCAGGCCAGTGCCAGGCCCAGGCCAGGCCAGGCCAGGCCCAGGCAGGCCAGGCCAGGGCCCCAGGCCAGGCCCAGGCCAGGCCCAGGCCCAGGCCAGGCCAGGCCAGGCCAGGCCCAGGCCAGGCCCAGGCCCAGGCCAGGCCCAGGCCAGGCCCAGGGGCCAGGCTTAGGGGCCAGGGCCCAGGCCAGGGCCCAGGCTCAGGCCAGGCCCAGGCCAGGCCAGGCCCAGGCCAGGCCCCAGGCCAGGCCCAGGCCAGGCTCTAGGCCAGGCCAGGCCAGGCTCTAGGCCAGGCCTTGTGTCAGGCCTGGTGCCAGGCCCCAGGCCAGGCCTCCAGGCCAGGCCCAGGCTGGTGGCCCAGGCCAGGCCTAGGCCTTCAGGGCCCAGGGGCCAGGCCCAGGCCAGGGCCTGCCAGGGGCCCAGGCCAGGGGCCCCAGGCCAGGCCCAGGCCAGGCCCAGGCCAGGCCCAGGGGCCAGGGCCCAGGCCAGGCCGAAAGCCAGGCTCAGGGCTCCAGGGGTCAGGGCCCAGGCCAGGGCCCAGGCCAGGCTCAGGCCAGGCCCAGGCCAGGCCTTGTGTCAGGCCCCAGGCCAGGCCCAGGCCAGGTGGGGGCCAGGTCAGGCTTCCAGGGGCCAGGGGCCCAGGCCAGGCCAGGCCAGGCCTGGGTGGGGCCCAGGCCAGGCCCAGGCCAGGCCCCAGGCCAGGCCTACAGGCCAGGCCAGGCCCCAGGCCAGGCTCCAGGCCAGGGGCCTAGGCCAGGCCCAGGCCAGGCCAGGCCCCAGGCCAGGGCTCCAGGGCCAGGGCCCAGGCCACAGGGCCAGGCCAGGCCAGGCCAGGCCCAGGCCAGGCCAGGCCCAGGCCAGGCCTGGGCCAGGCCTCAGGCCAGGGCCCAGGCCAGGCCCAGGCCAGGCCTCTGCCAGGCCAGGGCCCAGGCCAGGCCCCAGGCCAGGCCCAGGGGCCAGGCCCAGGCCAGGCCTCAGGCCAGGGCCTGGCCAGGCCCAGGCAGGCCTCCAGGCCAGGCTCTAGGCCAGGCTCCAGGCCAGGCCAGGCCAGGCCAGGCCTAGGCCAGGCCTAGGCCAGGCCTGAGGGGCCAGGCCTAGCAGCCAGGCCTAGGCCAGGGCCCAGGCCAGGCTCAGGCCAGGCCCAGGCCAGGCCACAGGCCCAGGCCAGGCCCAGGCCAGGGCTACAGGCCAGGCCCAGGCCAGGCCAGGCTCAGGCCAGGGCCCAGGCCAGGCCTTGGGCCAGGCCAGGGCCCAGGCCAGGCCCAGGGCCAGGCCAGGCCCAGGCCAGGCCCAGGCCAGGGCCCAGGCCAGGCTCCAGGCCAGGCCCAGGCCAGGCCAGGCCAGGCCAGGCCAGGCCCAGGGCCAGGCCCAGGCCAGGCCCAGGCCAGGCCCAGGCCAGGGCCAGGCCAGGCCCAGGCCAGGCTCAGGCCAGGCCCAGGGGCCCCAGGCCAGGCCAGGCCCAGGCCAGGCCAGGCCCAGGCCAGGCCTCAGGCCAGGCCAGGCCCAGGCCAGGGCCCAGGCCAGGCCTCCAGGCCAGCCCAGGCCAGGCTTCCAGGCCAGGCCTGGCCAGGCCCAGGCCAGGGGGCTGCCAGGCCCCAGGCCAGGCTGGTGGGCCTAGGCCTCCAGGCCAGGCCAGGCCAGGCCTCCAGGCCAGGCCCAGGCCAGGCTCCAGGCCAGGCCCAGGGCCCAGGGGCCAGGCCAGGCCAGGGGCCAGGCACAGGCCCAGGCCAGGGCCCAGGCCAGGCCCCAGGCCAGGCTCCAGGCCCAGGCCCAGGCCAGGCCAGGCCCAGGCCAGGCCTTAGGGCCTTCCAGGCCAGGGCCCAGGGGCCAGGCTCCAGGCCAGGCCTAGGCCAGGCTCCAGGCCAGGCCCAGGCCAGGCCTAGGCCAGGCCCAGGCCAGGGCCCAGGCCAGCCCAGGCCAGGCCTGGTGTCAGGCCAGGCCTAGGCCAGGCCTGTGCTGTAACAGGCCAGGCCTAGGCCAGGCTCAGGCCAGGCCCAGGGGCCAGGCTCAGGCCAGGCCTAGGCCAGGCCTCCAGGCCAGGCCCAGGGCCAGGCCCAGGGGCCAGGGCTTCCCCAGGGGGGCCAGGCCCAGGCCAGGGCCTTTTTCCCAGGCCAGTACCAGGCCAGGCTCCAGGGGGCCAGGCCAGCCCAGGCCAGGCCCAGGCTTCTCAGGCCCAGGCCACAGGCTCAGGCCAGGCCCAGGCCAGGCCTCAGGCCAGGCCCTTGTGGCCAGGCTCCAGGCCAGGCCCAGGCCAGGGCCCAGGCCAGGCCCAGGGGCTGTGGGCCCAGGCCAGGCCTGTGTCAGGCCTACTCAGGCTGTGGCCCAGGCTGGTGGGCCTAGGCCAGGCCCAGGCCAGGCCCAGGCTGTGGCCCAGGCTGGTGGGCCCAGGCCAGGCTCCAGGGTCAGGGCTCCCAGGCCACAGGCCCAGGCCAGGCTCCCAGGGGCCAGCCTCCAGGCTGGTGGGCTCAGGCCAGGCTCCAGGCTAGCTCCAGGCCAGGGCCCCAGGCTGGTGGCTCCCAGGCTGGTGCTCCAGGCCAGGCCTCAGGCCAGGCCCAGGCCAGGCTCAGGCTCAGGCCAGGCCCAGGCCAGGCCCAGGCCAGGCCCCAGGCCAGTGGGGCCCAGGCTCAGGCCTAGGCCAGGCCCAGGCTCAGGCTCAGGCTCAGGGGCTCCCAGGCCAGGCCCTAGGCCAGGCCTCAGGCCAGGGCCTCAGGCCAGGCTCAGGCCAGGGCCCCAGGCCAGGCCTAGGCCAGGCCCAGGCCAGGCCCTAGGCTCAGGGCCCAGGGGCCAGGCCTAGGCCAGGGCCCAGGCCAGGGCTCCAGGCCAGGGCTCAGGCCAGGGGCTCCCAGGCCAGGGCCTCAGGCCAGGGCCCAGGCCAGGCCTCAGGCCAGGCCTCAGGCTCAGGCCTCAGGCCAGGCCCAGGCCTAGGCCAGGGCCTCCAGGCCAGGCTCCAGGCCAGGGCCCAGGCTGCAGGGGCCTCAGGCCAGGCCTCAGGCCAGGCCTCAGGCCAGGCCCAGGGCCTAGGCCAGGCTCCCAGGCCAGGCCTAGGCCAGGGCCTCAGGCTCAGGCCCCAGGCCAGGGCCTCAGGCCAGGGCTCAGGCCAGGCTCCAGGGGCTCAGGCCTCAGGCCAGGCTCAGGCCAGGCCTCAGGCCAGGGCCTGGTGCCAGGCCCAGGCCAGGCCTCAGGCCAGGCCCAGGCCAGGCCCAGGCCAGGCCCAGGCCAGGGCCTAGGCCAGGCCTCAGGCCAGGGCCCAGGCCAGGCCCAGGCCAGGCCTCAGGCCAGGCTCCAGGCCAGGGCCTCAGGCCAGGCCTCAGGCCAGGCCTCAGGCCAGGCTCCAGGCCAGGCCTCAGGCTGGGGCCCAGGCCAGGCTCCAGGCCAGGCCCAGGCCAGGCCTCCAGGCCAGGCCCAGGCCAGGCCCCAGGCCAGGCTCCAGGCCAGGCTCCCAGGCCAGGCTCAGGCCCAGGCCTGAGGCCAGGCTCCAGGCCAGGGCCTGGTGGCCCAGGCCAGGCCTCAGGCCAGGCCTCAGGCCAGGGCCCAGGCCAGGCCTAGGCCCAGGCCAGGCCTCCAGGCCAGGCCTCAGGCCAGGCCTCAGGCCAGGGCCTGAGGCCAGGCTCAGGCCAGGGCTCAGGCCAGGCCCAGGCTCAGGGCCTCAGGCCAGGCCCAGGCTCAGGGGCTCCAGGCTGCCAGGCTCAGGCTCAGGGGCTCAGGCCAGGCTTCCAGGCCCAGGCTCAGGGCCCAGGCCTAGGGCTCCAGGCCAGGCCTCAGGCTCAGGCCTAGGCCCAGGCTCAGGGGCCCAGGGCCAGGCCTCAGGCCAGGCTCCAGGCCAGGCCCCAGGGGCCAGGCCCAGGCCAGGCCCAGGCCTGAGGCCCAGGCTCAGGCCCAGGCTCAGGCTCCAGGCCAGGCCTAGGCCAGGCCTCCAGGCCAGGGCCTCAGGCCAGGGCCTAGGCCAGGCCCAGGCCAGGCCCAGGCCAGGCCCTAGGCCAGGCTCAGGCCAGGCCCAGGCCAGGGCCTCAGGCCAGGCTCCAGGCCAGGCCCAGGCTCAGGGCCCAGGCCAGGCCTCAGGCCAGGCCTCAGGCCAGGCCTCAGGCCAGGCTCAGGCCAGGCCTCCAGGCCAGGCCCAGGCCAGGGGCTCCAGGCCAGGCCCAGGCCAGGGCCCAGGCTCAGGCTCAGGCCAGGCCCAGGCCAGGGCCTCAGGCCAGGCCCAGGCCAGGCTCCAGGGCTCAGGCCCAGGGCCCAGGCTCAGGCCCAGGCCAGGCCTCAGGCCAGGCTCAGGCCAGGCCTCAGGCCAGGGCCCAGGCCAGGCCCAGGCCAGGGCCTCCAGGCCAGGGCCTCAGGCCAGTGGGCCCAGGCCAGGCCCAGGCCAGGCCTAGGCCCAGGCTGGGGCCCCAGGCCAGGCCCAGGCCAGGCTCCAGGCCAGGCCTAGGCCAGGCCCAGGCCAGGCTCCAGGCCAGGGCCCAGGCCAGGCTCCCAGGCCAGGCCTCAGGCCAGGCCTCAGGCCAGGCCTCAGGCCAGGCTCCAGGCCAGGCCTCAGGCCAGGCTCCCAGGCCAGGGCTCCAGGCCAGGCCTAGGCCCAGGCTCAGGCCAGGCCCAGGCCAGGCTCAGGCCAGGCCCAGGCCAGGGCTCTCAGGCCAGGCCTCAGGCCAGGCTCAGGCCCAGGGCCAGGCCTAGGCCAGGCTCCAGGCCAGGCCCCAGGGGCCAGGCTCCAGGCCAGGCCTGGGGCCAGGGGCCAGGCCTCAGGCCAGGCCTCAGGCCAGGCCCAGGCCAGGGGCTCCCAGGCCAGGCCCAGGCCAGGCCTAGGGGCCCAGGCCTAGGGCTCAGGCCAGGGCCTCAGGCCAGGCCTGAGGCCAGGCCAGGGCCCAGGCCAGGCTCCAGGCCAGGCCCAGGCCAGGCCCAGGCTCAGGCCCAGGCCAGGCCAGGGCCTCAGGCCAGGCTCCAGGCCAGGCTCCCAGGCCAGGCCCCAGGCCAGGCCAGGCCCAGGCCAGGCCCAGGCCAGGCCTCAGGCCAGGCCCAGGCCAGGGGCCTCAGGCCAGGCCTCAGGCCAGGCCCAGGCCAGGCCTCAGGGGCCCAGGCCAGGCTCCCAGGCCAGGGCCCAGGCCAGGCTCAGGCCAGGCCTCAGGGCCAGGCCCAGGCCAGGCCTCAGGCCAGGGGCCCAGGCCAGGCCTGGTGGCCCAGGCCAGGCTCCAGGCCAGGCCCAGGCCAGGCCCAGGCCAGGCCTGCAGGCCAGGCCCAGGCCAGGCTCCAGGCTCAGGGCCTCCAGGCCAGGCTCCAGGCCAGGGCCCAGGCTCAGGCCAGGCTCCAGGCCAGGCCCAGGCCAGGCCTCAGGCCAGGCCTCAGGCCAGGCTCAGGGGCCTAGGCCAGGCCCAGGCTGCTGGGCCCCAGGCCAGGCCTCAGGCCAGGCTCCAGGCCAGGCTCCAGGCTCAGGCCCAGGCCCAGGCCAGGGCCTCAGGCCAGGCTGGCCCTAGGGCCAGGCTCCAGGCCAGGCCCAGGCCAGGGCCTCAGGCCAGGCCTCAGGCCAGGGCCCAGGCCAGGGCCCCAGGCCAGGCTTCCAGGCCCAGGCCAGGCCCAGGCTGCAGGGCCCCAGGCCAGGCTCAGGCCAGGCCCAGGCCAGGCTCCAGGCCAGGGCCTCCAGGCCAGGCCTCAGGCCAGGCCTCAGGCCAGGGCCCAGGCCAGGCCTCAGGCCAGGCCCAGGCTGGTGGCCTCAGGCCAGGGCCCCAGGCCAGGCTCCAGGCCAGGCCCAGGCTCAGGGCTCAGGCCAGGCCTCAGGCCAGGCCCAGGCCAGGCCTCAGGCCAGGCCCAGGCCAGGCCCAGGCCAGGCCCAGGCCAGGGCTCCAGGCCAGGCCTCAGGCCAGGCCCAGGCCAGGGCCCTAGGCCAGGCCTCCAGGCCAGGCCAGGGCCTCAGGCCAGGGCCCAGGCCAGGCCCAGGCCAGGCCTCAGGCCAGGCTCCAGGCCAGGCCTCAGGCCAGGGCCTGAGGCTCAGGCCCAGGCCAGGCCTAGGCCAGGGCCCAGGCCAGGGCCTCAGGCCAGGGCCCAGGCCAGGGCCTCAGGCCAGGCCCAGGCCAGGCTCAGGCCAGGCTCCAGGCCAGGCCTGGGGCCCAGGCCAGGGCCCAGGCCAGGCTCAGGCCAGGCCCAGGCCAGGCCAGGCTCAGGCCCAGGCTGGTGGGCCCAGGCCAGGCTCCCAGGCCAGGGCTCAGGCCAGGGCCTGGGCCAGGCTCAGGCCCAGGCCAGGCCCAGGCCAGGCCCAGGCCAGGCTCCAGGCCAGGCCTCAGGCCAGGGCCCAGGCCAGGGGCTCAGGGGCCCCAGGCCAGGGCCCAGGCCAGGCCTCAGGCCAGGGCTCCAGGCCAGGCCCAGGCCTAGGCCAGGCTCCAGGCCAGGCCTCAGGCCAGGCCTCAGGCCAGGGCCCAGGCCAGGCCCTCAGGCCAGGGGCCCCAGGCCAGGGCTCCAGGCCAGGCCCAGGCCAGGGCCTCCAGGCCAGGGCCCAGGCCAGTGGCCCAGGCCAGGCCCAGGCCTAGGCCAGGGCTCCAGGCCAGGGCCCAGGCCAGGCTCAGGCCAGGGCCCAGGCCAGGCTGGGGCCCAGGCCAGGCCCAGGCCAGGGCCTCAGGCCAGGCCCAGGCCAGGCCCAGGCCAGGGCCCTAGGCTCAGGCCCAGGCCAGGCTCCAGGCCAGGCCCAGGCCAGGCCCAGGCCAGGGGCTCCAGGCCAGGCCCAGGCTCAGGGGCCCAGGCCAGGCCAGGCTCCAGGCCAGGCCCAGGCCAGGGGCCTCAGGCCAGGCCCAGGCCAGGCCTCAGGCCAGGCCCAGGCCAGGCCCAGGCCAGGCCTAGGCCAGGCCCAGGCTCAGGCCCAGGCCAGGGCCCAGGCCAGGGCTCCAGGCCAGGCCTCAGGCCAGGCCCAGGCTCAGGCCAGGCTCAGGCCAGGCTCCCAGGCCAGGCTCCAGGGGCCAGGCTCCAGGCCAGGGCCCCAGGCCAGGCCTCAGGCCAGGCTCCAGGGCCCAGGCCAGGCTCCCAGGCCAGGCCCAGGCTCAGGCCTCCAGGCCAGGCCTCAGGCCAGGGCCTCAGGCCAGGGCCTCAGGCCAGGGCTCCAGGCCAGGCCCAGGCCAGGCCTCAGGCCAGGGCTCCAGGCCAGGCCTCAGGCCAGGCCTCAGGCCAGGCCCAGGCCAGGCCTCAGGCCAGGGGCCTCAGGCCAGGCCCAGGCCAGGGCTCCAGGCCAGGCCCAGGCCAGGCCTCAGGGGCCAGGCCCAGGCCAGGCTCAGGCCAGGCCCTAGGCCCAGGCCAGGGCCCAGGCCCAGGGCTCAGGCTCAGGCCAGGCCCAGGCCAGGCCTCAGGCCAGGGGCTCCAGGCCAGGCCCAGGCCAGGCCCCAGGCCAGGGCCTCAGGCCAGGCTCAGGCTGGGCCAGGGCCCAGGCTCAGGCCAGGCTCAGGCCAGGCCCAGGCTCAGGCTCCAGGCCAGGGCCTCAGGCCAGGCTCAGGTGGGCCAGGGCTCCAGGCCAGGCCCAGGCCAGGCTCAGGCCAGGCTCCAGGCCAGGCTCCCAGGCCAGGCCCAGGCCAGGGCTCCCAGGCCAGGGCTCCAGGCCAGGGCCCAGGCCAGGCCCCAGGCCAGGCCCAGGCCTGTGGGCCCAGGCCAGGCTGCAGGCCAGGGCCTCAGGCCAGGGCCCCAGGCCAGGCCTCAGGCCAGGGCCTCAGGCCAGGCCAGGCCTGGGCCCAGGCCAGGGCCCAGGCCAGGGGGCTCCAGGCCAGGCCTCAGGCCAGGGCCTCAGGCCAGGCCCCAGGCCAGGCCCAGGCCAGGGCCTCAGGCCAGGCCCAGGCCAGGCCAGGGCCTCAGGCCAGGGCCCAGGCCAGGCTCAGGCCAGGCCCAGGCCAGGGCCCCAGGCCAGGCCCAGGCCAGGCCTCAGGCCAGGGCCCAGGCCAGGCCCTGTGGCCCAGGCCAGGGCCCAGGCCAGGGCTCCAGGCCGGGAGGCCCAGGCCAGGGCTCAGGCCAGGCCCAGGCCAGGCCTCAGGCCAGGCTCCAGGCCAGGCCCAGGCTGGGGGCCCAGGCCAGGGCTCAGGCCAGGCCTCAGGCTCAGGCCCAGGCCTAGGCCAGGCTCCAGGCCAGGCCTCAGGCCAGGGCCCAGGCCAGGGCTCAGGCCAGGCCCAGGCCAGGGCCTCAGGCCAGGCTCCAGGCCAGGCCTCAGGCCAGGGCCCAGGCCAGGGCCTCAGGCCAGGCCCAGGCCAGGGCCTCAGGCCAGGCTCAGGCCAGGCCCAGGCCAGGGGCCCAGGCCAGGGCTCCCAGGCTCCAGGCCAGGGCCCAGGCCAGGGCCTCAGGCCAGGGCCTCAGGCCAGGGCTCCAGGCCAGGCCCAGGCCAGGCCTCAGGCCAGGGCCTCAGGCCAGGCCTCAGGCCAGGCTCCAGGCCTGGGGCCAGGCCCAGGCCAGGGGCCCCAGGCTCAGGCCCCAGGCCAGGCTCAGGGCCTAGGGGCCAGGCTTCCAGGCTGGTGGCCCAGGCTTTCTGTGGGCCTGTTGCCGTGTGGCCTTGTGCCAGGCTCAGGGGCTGGTGGGCCCCAGGCCAGGGCCCAGGCCAGGCTCCAGGCCAGGCTCCAGGCCAGGCTCAGGCCAGGCCAGGGCCCAGGCCAGGGGCTCCAGGCTCAGGCCAGGCCCAGGCCAGGCCGGGAAAGCCAGGCCAGGCCCAGGCCAGGCCAGGCCTGGGCCAGAGGCCAGGGCCCAGGCCAGGGCCCAGGCCAGGGCCTCAGGCCAGGGCTCCAGGCCAGGGGCCTCAGGCCAGGGCTCCAGGCCAGGCCTCAGGCCAGGCCTCAGGCCAGGGGCCCTAGGCCAGGCTCCAGGCCAGGCCTCAGGCCAGGGCCTCAGGCCAGGGGCCCAGGCCAGGCCTCAGGCCAGGCCTCAGGCCAGGCCTCAGGCCAGGCTCCAGGCCAGGGCCTCAGGCCAGGGCCTCAGGCCAGGGGCCCAGGCCAGGCTCCAGGGGCCAGGGCCCAGGCCAGGCCTCAGGCCAGGCCCAGGCCAGGCCCAGGCCAGGGGCCCAGGCCAGGCCCAGGCCAGGCCTGTGCCAGGGCCTCAGGCCAGGCTCCAGGCCAGGCCTCAGGCCAGGCCCCAGGGGCCAGGCCCTAGGCCAGGGCCCAGGCTTCAGGCCCAGGCCAGGGCCTCAGGCCAGGGCCCTAGGCCCAGGCCAGGCCCAGGCCAGGGCTCAGGCCAGGCCTCAGGCCAGGCCCAGGCCAGGGGCCTCAGGCCAGGGCTCAGGGGCCAGGGCCTCCAGGCCAGGGCCTCAGGCTCAGGGCCCAGGCCAGGGCCTCAGGCCAGGGGCCCAGGCCAGGCTCCAGGCCAGGCTCCAGGCCCAGGCTCAGGGGCCCAGGCCAGGGCCCAGGCCAGGCTCCAGGCCAGGGGCCTCAGGCCAGGCTCAGGGGGCCTAGGCCAGGCCTCAGGCCAGGGCCCAGGCCAGGGCCCCAGGCCAGGCCCAGGCTGGTGGGCCAGGCCAGGCTCAGGCCCAGGCCAGGCCCTCAGGCCAGGCCCCAGGCCAGGGCCCAGGCCAGGGCCTGGGCCAGGCCCAGGGGCCCAGGCCAGGCCTCAGGCCAGGCCCAGGCCAGGGCCCAGTGGCCAGGCTCCAGGCCTAGGCCCAGGCCAGGGCCTGCCCAGGCCAGGGCCTCAGGCCAGGCCCAGGCCAGGCCTCAGGCCAGGCTCCAGGCCAGGCCTCAGGCCAGGGCTCCAGGCCAGGCCTCAGGCCAGGCTCCAGGCCAGGGGCCCAGGCCCAGGCTCAGGGCTCCAGGCCAGGCCTCAGGCCAGGCCCAGGCCAGGGCTCAGGGCCAGGCTCGGGGCTCAGGCCAGGGGCCTCAGGCCAGGGCCTCAGGCCAGGCTAGGGCCCAGGCCAGGCTCCAGGCCAGGGCCTCAGGCCAGGCCTAGGCCAGGCCTCAGGCCAGGCCTGCAGGCCAGGGCCCAGGCCAGGCCTCAGGCCAGGCCCCAGGCCAGGCCCAGGCCAGGGCTCCAGGCCAGGGCCTAGGCCAGGCCCAGGCCAGGCCCAGGCCAGGCCCAGGCCAGGCCCAGGCCCAGGCCAGGGCCCCAGGCCAGGCCCAGGCCAGGCTCAGGCCAGGCCTCAGGCCAGGGCCTCAGGCCAGGCCTCCAGGCCAGGCCCAGGCCCAGGCCAGGGCCCAGGCCAGGGGCCTCAGGCCAGGCTCCAGGCCAGGCCAGGCTGGGCTCAGGCCAGGCTCAGGCCAGGGGCCTCAGGCCAGGCTCCAGGCCAGGGCCTCAGGCCAGGGCCTCAGGCCAGGGCCTCAGGCCAGGGCCTCAGGCCAGGGCCCTCAGGCTGGGGCCCAGGCTCAGGCCCAGGCTCAGGGCCCTAGGGTGCCAGGCCCAGGCCAGGCTCCAGGCCAGGGCCCAGGCCAGGCTCAGGGCCAGGGGCCTCAGGCTGTGGGCCCAGGCCAGGCCCAGGCCAGGGCTCCAGGCCAGGCCCCAGGCCAGGGCCTGGGGCCAGGCCAGGCCTCAGGCCAGGCCTCAGGGCCCAGGCCAGGCCCAGGCCAGGCCCAGGCCAGGCTCCAGGCCAGGCCTAGGCCAGGCCCAGGCCAGGCCTCAGGCCAGGCCCAGGCCAGGCTCCAGGGGCCAGGCTCCCAGGCCAGGGCTCCAGGCCAGGCTCAGGCCAGGGCCCAGGCCAGGGCCCAGGCCAGGGCCTCAGGCCAGGCTCCAGGCTGGTGGGCCCAGGCCAGGGCTCAGGCCAGGCTCCAGGCCAGGCTCCAGGCCAGGGCCTCAGGCCAGGCCTCCAGGCCAGGCCCAGGCCAGGCCTCAGGCCAGGCCTAGTGCTCAGGCCTCAGGCCAGGCTCCAGGCCAGGGCCCAGGCCAGGCCTCAGGCCAGGCCTAGGCTCAGGCCCAGGCCAGGCTCCAGGCCAGGCTCAGGCCAGGCCTCAGGCCAGGGGCTCCAGGCCAGGCCCCAGGCCAGGCCCAGGCCAGGGCCTCAGGCCAGGCCCAGGCTCAGGGGCCCAGGCCAGGCCTAGTGCCAGGCCCTAGGCCAGGGGCCTCAGGCCCAGGCCTGGGCCCAGGCCAGGCCCAGGCCAGGGGCCTCAGGCCAGGGCCCAGGCCAGGCCTAGGCCCTAGGGGCCAGGCCCAGGCCCAGGGGCCCAGGCCAGGGCTCCAGGCCAGGCCCTCAGGCCAGGCCTGGGCCAGGGCCTCAGGCCAGGCCTCCAGGCCAGGCCCAGGCCAGGCCCAGGCCAGGGCCTCAGGCCAGGGGCTCCAGGCCAGGCCCAGGCCAGGCCCAGGCCAGGCCTCAGGCCAGGCCCAGGCTGAGGCCCAGGCCAGGCTCCCAGGCCAGGCCTCAGGCCAGGCCTAGGCCAGGGCCTCAGGCCAGGGCCTCAGGCCAGGGCCCCAGGCCAGGCCTCCAGGCCAGGCCTCAGGCCAGGCCTGGGCCCAGGCCAGGCCTCAGGCCAGGCCTCAGGCCAGGGCCTCAGGCCAGGGCCCAGGCCAGGCTCCAGGCCCAGTGGGGCCCAGGCCAGGCTGGGCCAGGCCAGGGCCTGAGGCCAGGGCCCAGGCCAGGGCCTCAGGCCAGGGCCCCAGGCCAGGCCTCAGGCCAGGCCCAGGCCAGGGCCCAGGCCAGGCCTCAGGCCAGGCCTCAGGCCAGGCCTCAGGGTGCCAGGCCCAGGCCAGGCCCAGGCCAGGCCTCAGGCCAGGGGCTCCAGGCCAGGCCCTAGGCCAGGGCCTCCAGGCCAGGGGCTCCAGGCCAGGCCTAGGCCAGGGCCTCAGGCCAGGCTCCCAGGCCAGGGCTCCAGGCCAGGGGCCTGCCCAGGCCAGGGCCCAGGCCAGGGCCTCAGGCCAGGCCTAGGGCCCAGGCCAGGGCTCCAGGCTGCAGGCCCAGGCCAGGCCTCCAGGCCAGGGCCTCAGGCCAGGCCCTAGGCTGCTAGGGCCCAGGCTCAGGGCCCCAGGCCAGGGCCTCCAGGCCAGGCCCAGGCCAGGGCCCCAGGCCAGGGCCCAGGCCAGGGCCTCAGGCCAGGCCCAGGCCAGGCCCAGGCCAGGCCTGAGGCCAGGCCCAGGCCAGGCTCCCAGGCCAGGGCCTAGGCCAGGGCTCCAGGCCAGGGCCCAGGCCAGGCCTCAGGCCAGGGCCTCAGGGGCCAGGCCCAGGCCAGGCCTCAGGCCAGGGCCTCAGGCCAGGGCCTCAGGCCAGGCCCAGGCCAGGGGCTCAGGCCAGGGCCCCAGGCCAGGGCCCAGGCCAGGCCTCAGGCCAGGGCCCAGGCCAGGCCAGGCCTCAGGCCAGGCCTCCAGGCCAGGGCCCCAGGCCAGGCCCAGGCCAGGGCCCAGGCCAGGCCCAGGTGCCAGGCCCCAGGCCAGGCCTCAGGCCAGGCCCAGGCCAGGGGCCCTAGGCCAGGCCTCCAGGCTCAGGGCCCAGGCCAGGCCCAGGCCAGGCCTCAGGCCAGGGCCCAGGCCAGGCCCTAGGCCAGGGCCTGCCCAGGCCAGGCCTCAGGCCAGGGCCCAGGCCAGGGCCTAGGGCCAGGGGCCTCAGGCCAGGGGCTCTGGGGCCCAGGCCAGGCTCAGGCCAGGGCCTCAGGCCAGGCTCAGGCTGGTGGGCTCCAGGCCAGGGCTCAGGCCAGGCTCCAGGCCAGGCCTCAGGCCAGGCCTCAGGCCAGGCCCAGGCCTGGGCCAGGCCCAGGCCAGGCCCAGGCCAGGGCTCCCAGGCCAGGCCTCAGGCCAGGGCCCAGGCCAGGCCTCAGGCCAGGGCCTCAGGGCCAGGCTCCAGGCTGGGGCCCCAGGCCAGGGCCTCAGGCCAGGGCCTCAGGCCAGGCCAGGGCTCAGGCCAGGCCCAGGCCTGGTGGGCCTCAGGCCAGGCTCAGGCTCAGGGCCTGGGGCCCAGGCCAGGCCCAGGGCCAGGCCTCAGGCCAGGCTCAGGCCAGGGCCCAGGGGCCAGGCCTCAGGCCAGGCTCTAGGCCAGGCCCAGGCCAGGCTCAGGCCAGGCTCCAGGCCTAGGGCCCTAGGCTAGGCCCAGGCCAGGGCCCAGGCTCAGGGCCCAGGCTCAGGCCTAGGCTCAGGCCAGGCCTCAGGCCAGGGCTCCAGGCTAGGCCTCAGGCCAGGGGCCCAGTGCCAGGCTCAGGCCAGGCCCAGGGCCAGGGCCCAGGCCAGGGCCTGAGGCCAGGGCCTCAGGCCAGGGCCTCCAGGCCAGGCCCAGGCCAGGCTCCAGGCCAGGCTGGGGCCAGGCCAGGGCTCCAGGCCAGGGCCCCAGGCCAGGCCCAGGCCAGGGCCCAGGCCAGGGCCTCAGGCCAGGGCTCCAGGCCAGGCCTCCAGGCCAGGCCCAGGCCAGGGCCTGAGGGCCCAGGCCAGGCCTAGGCCAGGCCCAGGCCAGGCCCAGGCCAGGCTCAGGCCAGGGCTCCAGGCCAGGCCTCAGGCTCAGGCTCCAGGCCAGGGCTCCAGGCCAGGCCCAGGCCAGGGCTCCAGGCCAGGCCCAGGCCAGGCCCAGGCCCAGGCTCAGGGCTCCAGGCCAGGCCCAGGCTGGCCAGGCCCAGGCCAGGGCCCAGGCCAGGCCCAGGCTGGGGGCTCCAGGCCAGGCCCAGGCCAGGGGCCCAGGCCAGGCCTCAGGCCAGGCTCCAGGCCAGGGCCCAGGCCAGGCCTAGGGCCCAGGGGCCAGGCTGCCAGGCTCAGGCCAGGCTCAGGCCCCAGGCTGGCTGGGCCCAGGCCAGGCCCCAGGCCAGGGCCTGCAGGCCAGGGCCCAGGCCAGGCCTCAGGCCAGGCCTGGGCTCAGGCCTCAGGCTGGGGCCTCAGGCCAGGCCTCAGGCCAGGCCCAGGCCTAGGCAGGCCAGGCTCAGGCCCAGGCCAGGGCCTCAGGCCAGGGCCCAGGCCAGGCCTAGGCCAGGCCCAGGCCAGGCCTAGGCCAGGCTCAGGCCAGGGGCTCTAGGCCAGGCCTAGGCCAGGCCCAGGCCTGAGGCTCCAGGCCAGGGCCTCCAGGCCAGGGCCTCAGGCCAGGCCCTAGGCCAGGCCTCAGGCCAGGCCCAGGCCAGGCCTGAGGCTGTGGCTCAGGCCAGGGCCTCAGGCCAGGCCTCCAGGCCAGGCTCAGGCCGTGAGGGCCCTCCCAGGCCAGGCCCCAGGCCAGGGCCTCAGGCCAGGCCAGGCCCTAGGCCAGGGCCTAGGCCAGGCTCCAGGCCAGGCCCAGGCCAGGGGCTCAGGGGCCTCCAGGCCAGGGCCCAGGCCAGGCCTCAGGCTGCAGGGCCCAGGCCAGGCTCCAGGCCAGGCCCAGGCCAGGCCCTAGGCCAGGGCCTGCCAGGCCAGGCCTCAGGCCAGGGCCTAGGCCAGGCCCCAGGCCAGGCCTCCAGGCCCAGGCTCAGGGCCCAGGCCAGGCCCAGGCCTGGGCCAGGCCCAGGCCAGGCCCAGGCCAGGCCCAGGCCCAGGCCAGGCTCCAGGCCAGGGCTGCAGGCCAGGCCTGAGGGGCCAGGCTCCAGGCTCAGGCTCAGGGCGCCAGGCTCAGGGCCAGGCCTAGTGCCAGGCTCAGGCCAGGCTCCAGGCCAGGCGCTCAGGCCAGGCCTCAGGCCAGGCTCAGGGGCTCAGGCCTGGCGGGCCCAGGCCAGGGCCCAGGCCAGGCCTCAGGCCAGGGGCCCAGGCTCAGGCCCAGGCTCAGGCCCAGGCCAGGCCCCAGGCCAGGCTCCAGGCCCAGGCTCAGGCTGGGGGCCCCAGGCCAGGCTCTGGCCAGGGCCTCAGGCCAGGCTGCCCAGGCCAGGCTCCAGGCCAGGCCCAGGCCAGGCCCAGGGGGGCCCAGGCCAGGGCCCAGGCCAGGCCAGGCCAGGCCCAGGCCAGGCCCAGGCCAGGCCTGTGTCACAGGCCTCCAGGCCAGGCCTTACAGGCCAGGCCCAGGCTGCAGGCCCAGGTCAGGCCTGGTGGGCCAGGCCCAGGCCAGGCCCAGGCCAGGCCCAGGCCAGGCCCAGGCCAGTGCCTGGTGGGCCCCAGGCCAGGCCTAGGTCAGGCCCAGGCCAGGCTCAGGCCAGGCCCAGGCCAGGCCCAGGCCAGGCCCAGGGGCCAGGCTCCAGGCCAGGCCTAGTCAGGCCTCCCCAGGCCAGGCCTGTGGCCAGGCCCAGGCCAGGCTCCAGGCCAGGGCCCAGGCCAGGCCTGGTGCCTGTGGGCCCAGGCCAGGCCCAGGCCAGGCCTAGGCCAGGCCCAGGGCCAGGGTGGGGCCTGGCTGGGTGGCCCAGGCCCAGGCCCAGGGGCCAGGCCCAGGCCAGGGGCCTGGGCCAGGGGGCCAGGCCAGGGCCAGGCCAGGCCCAGGCTGGTGGCCCAGGCCAGGCCCAGGCCAGGCTCAGGCTCAGGCCTGTGTCAGGCTCAGCTGTAGGCCCAGGCCAGGCCTAGGCCAGGCCAGGCCCAGGCCAGGCCCAGGCCAGGCTCAGGGCCAGGGGCCAGGGGCCCACAGGCTCAGGCCCAGGCCAGGCCCAGGCCAGGCCCAGGCCAGGCCCAGGCCAGGCCCAGCCAGGCCCAGGCCAGGCCCAGCCCCAGGCCCAGGCCAGGCCCAGGCTGTGGCTCAGGCCAGGGCCAGGCCGTGGGCCCAGGCCAGGCCGGGCCCAGGCCAGGCCCAGGCCAGGGGCCCAGGCCAGGCCCAGGCCAGGCCGCCAGCCTCCAGCCGGGAGGCCAGGCCTCCAGGCCCAGGCAGCCAGGCCAGGCCTAGGCCAGGCTCCAGGCCAGGCTCAGCCTGGGTGGGGCCAGGCTCAGGCCAGGCCAGGCCTGCCAGGCCAGGCCTAGGCCAGGCTCAGGCCAGGCCTAGGCCAGGCCAGGCCCTGAGGCCAGGCCCAGGCCAGGCCCAGGCTCAGGCCCAGGCCAGGCTCAGGCCAGGGCTCCAGGCCAGCCCAGGCCAGGCCTGGTCAGGCCAGGCTCCAGGCCAGGGCCTGAGGCCAGGCCCTGGGCCCAGGCTCAGGCTCCAGGCTCAGGCTCCAGGCCAGGCCTGGGCTGCAGGCCAGGCCTCAGGCCTAGGCTCAGGCCAGGCTCTAGGGCCAGGCCTCAGGCCAGGCCCAGGCCAGGCCTGCCAGGCCGGGGCCAGGCCTGGCCCAGGCCAGGGCTCCAGGCCAGGCCCAGGCCAGGCCCAGGCCAGGCCCAGGCCAGGCTCCAGGCCAGGCCCAGGCCAGGCCAGGGCCTGAGGCTGGGCCCTCAGGGGCCAGGGCCTCCAGGCTAGGGCCCTAGGCCCAGGCTGTGCCCAGGCTCAGGGCCAGGCCTCAGGGCCAGGCCTGTGCCAGGGCTCCCAGGCCAGGCCTCAGGCCAGGCTCCAGGCCAGGCTCCAGGCCTAGGGCCCAGGGCCCCAGGCCATTGTACTCAGGCCAGGCCCAGGCCAGGCCTGGTGGGCCAGGGCCCAGGCCAGGCCAGGGCCCAGGCCCAGTGGCCTGAGCCCAGGGGCCTGGGCCAGGCCCCAGGCCAGGGCCCATAGGCCAGGCCCCAGGGTCAGGGCCCAGGCCAGGCTTCCAGGCCAGGGCCAGGCCAGGGCAGCCAGGGGTCAGGTGTCAGGCCAGGCCAGGCCAGGCCTCCAGGCCAGTGGGCCCCAGGCCAGGCCCAGTCAGGCCCCAGGCCAGGCCCAGGCCAGGGGGCCCAGGCCAGGCCCAGGCCAGGCCCAGGCCAGGCTCAGGCCAGGCCCAGGCCAGGCCCAGGCCAGCCCAGGCCTTTTTCCAGGCCAGGCCAGGCCCAGGCCAGGCCAGGCCCAGGCCAGGCCCCAGGCCAGGCCAGGCCAGGGGCCAGGCCAGGGCCCAGGCCAGGCCTCAGGCCAGGCCTTCAGGCCCAGGCCAGGCCCAGGTCAGGTGGGGCCCAGGCCAGGCCTGTGTCTCGGGGGCCCAGGCCTGGCCAGGCCCAGGCCAGGCCAGGGTCAGGCCCAGGCCAGGCCCCAGGCTGCGGGCCCAGGCCAGGCCCAGGCCAGGCCAGGCCCAGGGCTCCAGGCCAGGCTCTAGGCTGGGCCCAGGCCAGGCCCAGGAAGCCAGGCCTGTGTCAGGCCCAGGCCAGGCCCAGGCCAGGGGCCCAGGCCAGGGCCAGGGCCCAGGCCAGGCCCAGGTGGGCCCAGGGCCAGGGCAGGGCTCAGGCCAGGGCTTGAGGCCAGGCCCAGGTCAGGCCCAGGCCAGGCCAGGCCCCAGGCCAGGCCCAGGCCAGGCCCAGGCCAGGCCCCAGGCTCAGGGCCCAGGCCAGGGCCCAGGCCAGGCCCAGGCCAGGCCCCAGGTGTGTCAGGCCCAGGCCCAGGGCCAGGCCAGGCCCAGGGGCCAGGCCCAGGGCCCAGGCCAGGGGGCCCAGGCCAGGCCCAGGCCTAGGCCAGGCCCAGGCCAGGCCCAGGCCAGGCCAGGCCCAGGGGGCCAGGGGCCAGGCCCCAGGCCAGGCCCAGGCCAGGCCCAGGCCAGGCCTGGTGCCAGGGCCTCCAGGGGCCAGGCCCAGGCCAGGCCAGGCCAGGCCTTTTGCGTCAGGCCTAGGCCAGGCCCAGGCCAGGCCCAGGCCAGGCCAGGCCTCCAGGCCAGGGGCCCAGGCCAGGCCCAGGCCAGGCCCAGGCCGTGGGCCTGGGTCAGGCTCAGGCCAGGCCAGCCCAGGCCAGGCCTCCAGGCCAGCCCAGGCCAGGGGCCCAGGCCAGGCCCCCAGGCCAGGCCCAGGGCCAGGCCAGGGCCAGGCCCAGGCCAGGCCCAGGCTGTGGCCCAGGGGCCTAGGGGGCCCAGGCCAGGCCCAGGCTGTGCTGTGGCCAGGCCCAGGCCAGGCCAGCCCAGGCCAGGCCCAGGCCAGGCCTGGGCCAGGCCCAGGCCAGGCCCAGGCCAGGCCCAGGCCCCCAGGCTTCCAGGCCAGGCCCAGGCCAGGCCAGCCCAGGGCCAGGCCTGGGGGCCAGGGCCCAGGCCAGGCCCAGGCCAGGCCCAGGCCAGGCCCAGGGGCCAGGCCAGGGCCAGGCCTGTGGCCCAGGCCAGGCCCAGGCCAGGGGCCCAGGCCAGGCCCAGGCCAGGGCCCAGGCCAGGGCCCAGGCCAGGGCCAGGCCAGGCCTGGGCCAGGCCCAGGCCAGGGCCAGGCCAGGCCCAGGCCAGGCCCAGGCCAGGCCAGGGCCTAGAAGCCAGGGCCCAGGCCAGGGCCCAGGCCAGGCTGTGTCAGGCCAGGGCCTAGGCTGTGGCCTGAGCCAGGCTCAGGCCAGGCCAGGCCCCAGGGCCAGGCTCAGGCCAGGCCTGTGCCAGGGCCCAGGCCAGGCTCCCAGGCCAGGCCCAGGCCAGGCCCAGGTCAGGGGCCTAGGCTTGGGCCCAGGGCCCCAGGCCAGGCTTCCCAGGCCAGGCTCCAGGCCAGGCCAGGCCAGGCCAGGCCAGGCCAGGCCAGGCCCAGGCCAGGGGGCAGGCCAGGCCCCAGGCCAGGCCCAGGCCAGGCCAGGCCCAGGGGCCAGGGGCCCAGGGGGCCAGGGGCCCAGGCCAGGCCCTGGGCCAGGCCCAGGCCTGTGGGCCCCAGGCCAGCCCCAGGCCAGGCCCAGGCCAGGCCCAGGCCAGGCTCCAGGCCAGGCCTAGGCCAGGGGGCCCAGGCCAGGGCCCAGGCCAGGGCTCCAGGGCCAGGCCTAGGGGCCAGCTTCCAGGCCAGGCCTGGTGGCCAGGGCTTCCAGGGGCCAGGCCAGGGCCTGGTGTCAGGCCAGGCCAGGGGCCAGGGCCCAGGCTGGGGCCCCAGGCCAGGGCCCAGGCCAGGCCTACAGGCCAGGGGCCCAGGCCAGGCCCAGGCAGGGGCCCAGGGCTGGGGCTCCAGGCCAGGGCCCAGGCCAGGCCCAGGCCAGGTGGCCTTAGGCCAGGGCCCAGGCCAGGGCCAGGCCAGGCCTCCAGGCCAGCCCAGGCCAGGCTCAGGCCAGGCCAGGCCCCAGGCCAGGCCAGGCCCAGGCCAGGCCCAGGCCAGGCCCAGGCCAGGCCAGGCCTAGGCCAGGCTCCCAGGTGCCAGGGCCCAGGCCAGGCCCAGGCCAGGCTCCAGGCCAGGGCCCAGCTCAGGCCCAGGCCAGGCCTAGGCCAGGCCTCCAGGCCAGGCCCCAGGCCAGGCCTGGTGCTGGTGGGGCCCAGGCCAGGGCCTGTGGGCCAGGGGCCAGGTGTCAGGCCCAGGCCAGGCCCAGGGCCAGGGCCCAGGGGCCAGGGCTCCAGGGGCCAGGCCCAGGCCAGGCCCAGGCCAGGCCCAGGCCAGGCCTCCAGGCCAGGGCCCAGGCCAGGCTCAGGCCAGGCCCAGGCCAGGCCCAGGCCAGGGCCCAGGCCAGGCCCAGGGGCTGGGGCCAGGGCCCCAGGCCAGGCCCAGGCCAGGCCCAGGCCAGGCCCAGGCCTGAGGCCCTCAGGCCCAGGCCAGGCCTCAGGCCAGGCCCAGGCTCAGGCCTGTGTCAGGCTCCAGCTGTGCTCAGGCCAGGCCCAGGCCAGGCCCAGGTAAGCCAGGCCCAGGCCTGTGTCAGGGCCTGGTGCCAGGCCTGCAGGGGTCAGGCCCAGGCCAGGCCCCAGGCCCAGGCCAGGCCCAGGCCAGGCCTAGGGCCAGGCCCAGGGGCCAGGCCTGGTGTGCCAGGCTCCAGGCCAGGCCAGGCCAGGCCAGGCCCAGGCCAGGGCTCCAGGCCAGGGGGCCAGGGCCCAGGCCAGGCCAGCTTTCTCAGGGCTCCAGGGCTGGTGGCCCAGGCCAGGCCCTCCCCAGGGCTCTAGGTGGGCTCTAGGGGGCCAGGGCCTCTCAGGGCCAGGGGCCAGGCCCAGGCCAGGCCCAGGGGGCCAGGCTCAGGGGGCCAGGGGCCTGAGGCCAGGCCCAGGCCAGGCCAGGGCCAGGCCAGGGCTGGTGGCCAGGCTCAGGCCAGGGGCCTGGGGCTTCCAGGGCCAGGCCCAGGCCAGGGCCAGGGCCAGGGCCCAGGCTGGGCCAGGCCCAGGCCAGGGCCCAGGCCCAGGGGCCAGGCCCAGGCCCAGGGGCCCAGGCCAGGCCCCCAGCCAGGGGCCCAGGCCAGGCCTGTGTGCTTTCAGGCCCAGGCCAGGGGCCCAGGCCAGGCCCAGGCCAGGCCCAGGCCAGGCCCAGGCCAGGGGCCCAGGCCAGGCCCAGGCCAGGCCACAGGCCCAGGGGCAGGCCAGGCCTCCAGGCCAGCCCAGGCCAGGCCTAGGCCAGGCTCAGGCCAGGCCAGGGGCTTCAGGCCCAGGCCAGGCCCAGGCCAGGCCTCCAGGCCAGGCCCAGGCCAGGCCACAGGCCAGGCCAGGGCTGCCAGGCCTAGGCCAGGCCTAGTGCCAGGCTCCAGGCCAGGGCCCAGGCCAGGCCCCAGGCCAGGCCCAGGCCAGGCCTAGGCCAGGCCCAGGCCAGGCCAGGGCCAGGCCAGGCCCAGGCCAGGCCCAGGCCAGGCTCAGGCCAGGCCCAGGGCCAGGCTCCAGGCCAGGCCCAGGCCAGGCCTAGGCCAGGCCAGGCCCCCAGGCCAGGGTGCCAGGCCAGGCAGGCCCAGGCCAGCCCAGGCCAGGCCCAGGCCAGGGGCCCAGGCCAGCCCCCAGGCCAGGCCAGGCCAGGCCAGGCCAGGCCCAGGCCAGGCCCAGGCCAGGCCAGGCCAGGCCCAGGCCAGGCCCCAGGCCAGGCCCAGGCCAGGCCCAGGCCAGGCCCAGGCCAGGGCCAGGCTTGTGCCAGGCCTCCCAGGCCAGCCTGCCAGGGGCTCAGGGGCCCAGGCCAGGCCCAGGCCAGGCCCCAGGCCAGGCCCAGGCCAGGGCCTAGGCCGGGGCCAGGCCAGGCCCAGGCCAGGCCCAGGGCCAGGCCAGGCCCAGGCCAGGCCTAGGCCAGGCCCAGGCCAGGCCTCAGGCCAGGCCCAGGCCCAGGCCCAGGCCAGGCCCAGGCCAGCCTGTGCCAGGCCCAGGCCAGGCCCAGGCTAGGCTCAGGCCAGGCCCAGGCCAGGCCCAGGCCAGGCCTCCAGGCCAGGCCAGGCCTCCAGGCCAGGCCAGGCCCAGGCCAGGCCTCCAGGCCAGGCCACAGGCCCAGGCCAGGCCCAGTGCCACAGGCCTACCAGCCCAGGCCAGGCCCAGGCCAGGCCCAGGCCAGGCCCAGGCCAGGCCCCAGGCCAGGCCCAGGCCAGGCCTGGTGCTCAGGCCAGGCCAGGCCCAGGCCAGGCCCAGGCCAGGCCCAGGCCAGGCCTGAGCCGCCCCAGGCCAGGCCAGGCCCCAGGCCAGGCCAGGCCCAGGCCAGGCCTCCAGGCCAGGCCCTGGGGTGGCCAGGCCCCAGGCCAGCCCCAGGCCAGGCCTGGTGCCAGCCCAGGCCCAGGCCAGGGCCAGGCCAGGCCCAGGCCAGGCCCAGGCCAGGCCAGGCCAGGCCAGGCCTGTGTACAGCCCAGCCAGGCCTCCAGGTGCCAGGCCCAGGCCAGGCCCAGGCCAGGCTCAGGCCCCAGGCCAGGCCCAGGCCAGGCCCAGGCCAGGCCCAGGCCAGGGGCCCAGGCCAGGCCCAGGCCAGGCCCAGGGGCCAGGGGCTTCCAGGCCCAGTGCCAGGGCCTAGGCCAGGCCCAGGCCAGGCCCAGGCCAGGCTCAGGCCAGGCCCAGGCCAGGCCTAGGCCAGGCCCCAGGCCAGGCTCAGGCCAGGCCTAGGCTTCAGGCCTGTGCCAGGCCCAGCCCAGGCCCCAGGCCAGGGGCCCAGGCCAGGCCATGGGCCAGGCCAGGCCCCAGGCCAGGCCCAGGGGCTGAAACAGGCCTGAAGCCAGGGCCCAGGCCAGGCCAGGCCAGGCCAGCCCAGGCCAGGCCCAGGCCAGGGCCCAGGCTGTGGCTTCAGGCCAGCCCAGGCCAGGGCTCAGGCCAGGGCTCCAGGCCAGGCTCAGGGGGCTGAGGGGCCAGGCCTCAGGCCAGGCCTTGTGGCCAGGCCTCAGGGGCCCAGGCCAGGCCTCCAGGCCAGGGGCCTCCAGGCCTCAGGCCAGCCCAGGCCAGGCTCCAGGCCAGGGCTGTGGCCTAGGCCAGGCCCAGGCCACAGGCCCAGGCCAGGCCCAGGCCAGGCCCAGGCCAGGCCCAGGCTGTGGCCTGGTGCCAGGCCAGGCCCCAGGCCAGGCCTCCAGGCCAGGGCTCCAGGCCAGGCCCAGGCAGGCCTGAGGCTCAGGCCAGGCCCAGGCCAGGCCCAGGCCAGGCCAGGCCCAGGCCAGGCTCCAGGGGCCAGGCCCAGGCCAGGCCCAGGCCAGGCCCAGGCCAGGGGCCTAGGGGCCAGGCCTAGGCCAGGGCCTGCCAGGGCCCAGGCCAGGTCAGGCCTTCCAGGCCACAGTGGGCCCAGGCCAGCACAGGCCAGGGCTTCCAGGCTCAGGGGCCAGGGCCTCCAGGCCAGGCTCCAGGCCAGGCCCAGGCCAGGCCCAGGCTGGCAGGCTCCAGGCCAGGCCTCAGGCCAGGCCCTCAGGCTCAGGGCCCAGGCCAGGCCTGTGGCCTCATGCTCAGGCCAGGGCTCTAGGCCCAGGCCAGGCCTGGCCAGGCCCAGGGCCAGGGCCTAGTGGGCCCAGGCTCAGGCCCAGGCCAGGCCCAGGCCAGGCTCAGGGCCTGGTGCCAGGCCCAGGCCAGGCTCCAGGCCAGGCCTGCAGGGCACAGGCTTCCAGGCCAGGCTCAGGCTCAGGCCTGGTGCCAGGGCCCAGGCCTAGGCGGCCAGGGCCGCAGGCCAGGGCCTCCAGGGCCAGGCCTCCAGGCCAGGCCAGGCCAGGCCTGAGGCTCAGGGGCTCCCAGGCCAGGCCCCAGGCCAGGCCTGCCAGGCCAGGCTCCAGGCCAGGCTCCAGGCTGTGGGCCCAGGCCAGGCCCAGGCTCAGGCCGGCCTCCAGGCCAGGCCTGCCAGGCCAGGCTCAGGCCAGGGGCCCAGGCCCAGGCCAGGGCCCAGGCCAGGCCTAGGCCAGGCCCAGGCCAGGGCTCCAGGCCAGGCCCCAGGCCACCCCAGGCCAGGCCCAGGCCAGGCCCAGGCCCCAGGCCAGGCCCAGGCCAGGCTCCAGGCCAGGCCCAGGCCAGGCCCAGGCCAGGCCTGGTCAGGCCCAGGCCAGGGCTCAGGCCAGGCCCCCAGGCCAGGGGGGCCTCCAGGCCAGGCTGGGGCCAGGGCCAGGCTGTGGCCCAGGGGCCAGCCCAGGCCAGGCCCAGGCCAGGGGCTCCAGGGCCAGGCCCAGGCCAGGCCCAGGCCAGGCCTCAGCCCAGGTGGGCCCAGGCCAGGCCAGGGCCAGGCTCAGGCCAGGGGCTCAGGCCAGGCCCAGGCCAGGCCCCAGGCCAGGGCCCAGGCTAGGGCCTGTGGCAGGGCCCAGGCCAGGCCCAGGCCAGGCCAGGGGCCAGGCTGTGGGCCCCAGGCCAGGCCTAGGCCAGGCCCAGGCCAGGCCAGGGCCCAGGCCAGGGCCAGGCCAGGGCTCCAGGCCAGGCCTGGGCTCCCAGGCCAGGCCAGGCCCAGGCCAGGCCCAGGCCAGGCCCAGGCCAGGCCCAGGCCAGGCCCAGGCCAGGCCCCAGGCCCAGGCCCAGGCCAGGCCCAGGCTGTGGCCCAGGCCAGGCCAGGCTTCAGGCCAGGCCAGGCCTCCAGGCCAGGCCAGGGCTCAGGGCCAGGGCCCCAGGCCAGGCTCAGGCCAGGCCTAGGCTCAGGCCCAGGCCAGGCCCTTCCAGGCCAGGCCTAGGCCAGGCCCAGGCTTTCCAGGCCAGGCCAGGCCAGGCCCAGGGCCAGGCCCAGGCCTGGGGCTTCCAGGCCAGGCTCAGGCCAGGCCCCAGGCCAGCCCCAGGCCAGGCTCAGGCCAGGGCCTGGTGCCAGGGCCCAGGCTCATGGGCCCAGGCCAGGCCCAGGCCTGGCCTGGCCCAGGCCAGGCCTGGTGCCAGGGCCCAGGCCAGGCCCAGGCCAGGGCTCCAGGCCAGGCCTCAGGCCAGGCCCAGGCCAGGCCCAGGCCTGAGGCCCCAGGGGTCCAGGCCCAGGCCAGGCCCAGGCCAGGCCTCAGGGCCAGGCCCCAGGCCAGGCTCAGGCCAGGCTCCAGGGCCAGGCTCAGGCCGGGGCTCAGGCCAGGCAGGCCCAGGGCTGGTGGGCCCAGGCCAGGCCCCAGGGGCCAGGCCTCCAGGCCAGGCCCAGGCCAGGCTCAGGCCAGGCCAGGCCCAGGCCCCCAGGCCAGGCCCAGGGTGGCCCAGGCCAGGCCCAGGCCAGGCCTCCAGGCCAGGCCTCCAGCCCAGGCCAGGCCCCAGGCCAGGCTGTGCCAGGCCAGGCCAGGCCCAGGCCAGGCCAGGCCCAGGCCAGGCCCAGGCCCAGGCCCAGGCCAGGCCCAGGGGCCCAGGCCAGGCTCCAGGCCAGGGGCTTGGGCCAGGCCCAGGGGCCAGGCCCCAGGCCAGGCCCAGGCCAGGGCCCAGGCCAGGCCCAGGCCAGGCCAGGCCTCCCAGGTGGCCCAGGCCAGGCCTCCAGGGGCCAGGCCAGGCCCAGGCCAGCCCAGGCCCAGGCCAGGGCCTAGGCCAGGCCCCAGGGCCAGGCTCTAGGCCAGGCTCTCCAGGCCAGTGGGCCTAGGCCAGGCTTCCAGGCCAGGCTCCAGGGGCCAGGCTCAGGCCAGGGGCCAGGTTGGCAGGCCAGGGGCCCAGGCCAGGCCCAGGGGCCAGCTCCAGGCCAGGGGCCCAGCCAGGGCCCCAGGCCAGGCCCAGGCCCAGGCCAGGCCAGGGCTTCCAGGCCAGGGGCCAGGCCTTAGGCCAGGCCTGTGCCAGGCCAGGCTCAGGCCAGGCCTAGGCCAGGCTCAGGCCAGGCCCAGGGGCCAGGCCCAGGCCAGGCCCAGGCCAGGGCCAGGCAGGCCCAGGGGCCAGGCCCAGGCCAGGGCTCAGGCCAGGGCCTAGGCCAGGGGCCAGGGCCAGGCCCAGGTGTGGCCTCAGGCCAGGCCCAGGCCAGGGCCCAGGCCAGGGCCCAGGCCAGGCCAGGCCAGGGCCAGGGCCAGGCCCAGGCCAGGCCTGAGGCCAGGCCCAGGCCAGGCTCCAGGCCAGGCCCAGGCTGGTGGGGCCCAGGCTGCGGGCTCAGGCTGTGGCCCAGGGGCCAGGCCCCAGGCCAGGCCCAGGCTCAGGCCAGGCCTAGGCCAGGGGCCCAGGCCAGGCCCAGGCCAGCCCCCAGGCCAGGCCAGGCCAGGCCCAGGCTCAGGCCCAGGCCAGGCCTCCAGGCCAGGCCCAGGCCAGGCTCAGGCCAGGCCCAGCTCAGGCCCAGGCCAGGCCAGGCAGGCCAGGCCAGGCCAGGCCAGGCCTAGGCCAGGCCCAGGCCAGGCCAGGCCAGCCAGGCCCAGGCCAGGCCCAGGCCAGGCCCAGGCCAGGGCTCCAGGCCAGGCCTCCAGGCTCAGGGCTTCCAGGCCAGGCTGGGCCTGCTGGCAGGGGCCAGGCCCAGGCCAGGCCTAGGCCAGGGCTCAGGCCAGGCCTAGGCCCAGGCTCAGGCCAGGCCCAGGCCAGGCCTGGCCAGGCCAGGGGCCCCAGGCCAGGGCTCCAGGCCAGGCCTCAGGCCAGGCCTCCAGGCCAGTGGGCTCAGGCCCAGGCCCAGGGCCCAGGCCAGGCCCCAGGGGGCCAGGGCCCAGGGGCCAGGCCTCCAGGGGCCAGGGCTCAGGCCAGGGCCAGGGGCCTCCAGGCCAGGCCCCAGGCCAGGCTTCCAGGCCAGGCCCAGGCCAGGCCAGGGGTCAGGCTCCAGGGCCAGGCCCCAGGCCAGGCCCAGGCCCAGGCCAGGCCCAGGCCAGGCCCAGGCCAGGCCTTACAGGCCAGGCTCAGGCCAGGCCCAGGCCAGGGCTCCAGGTCAGGCCAGGCCTCCAGGCCAGGCCTGCTCCAGGCCAGGCCCCAGGCCAGGCCCCAGGCCAGGCCCAGGCCAGGGGCTCAGGCCAGGCCAGGCCCCAGGCCAGGCCCAGGCTGGTGGCCCAGGCCAGGCTCTGAAAAGGCCAGGCCTAGGCCAGGGCTTCCAGGCACTGGGTGGGCCCAGGCCAGGCTGGTGGCCCAGGCTACAGGCCCCAGCCAGGCCCAGGGGCCCAGGGGCCAGGCCCAGGCCAGGCCCCAGGGGCTCAGGCCCAGGCCAGGCCCAGGCCAGGCTCCAGGCCAGGCCCAGGCCAGGCCCCAGGCCAGGGCCTAGGCCTGCAGGCTCAGGCCAGGCCAGGCCTCAGGCCAGGCCTCAGGCCAGGCCCAGGCCAGGGCCCAGGCCTTTCAGGCCTGGTGGGCCCAGCCAGGCCTGAGGCCAGGCCTAGGCCAGGCCCAGGCCAGGGCCTAGGCCAGGCCCAGGCCGGCTCCAGGCTCAGGGCCCCAGGCCAGGCCTAGTTGGCCAGGCTCCAGGCCAGGGGCTCAGGCCAGGCTCCAGGCCAGGCCTAGGCCAGGCCTCCAGGCCAGGCCAGGGGGCCAGGCTCAGGGGGGCCCAGGCCAGGCTCAGGCCTGGGGCCAGGCCAGGCCAGCCAGGCCAGGGCCAGGCCAGGCCAGGCCCAGGCCAGGCCCAGGCCAGGGCCCAGGCCAGGCCTAGGCCAGGCCCAGGCCAGGGGCCAGGCCAGGCCCAGGCCAGGCCCAGGCCAGGCCCAGGCCAGGCCCAGGCCAGGCCAAGGGGCTCCAGGCCAGGGCCAGGCCAGGCCCAGGCCAGGGCCCAGGCCAGGCCTTGGGCCAGGCCCAGGCCAGGCCCAGGCCAGGCCAGGGCTCCAGGCCAGGGCCCAGGCCAGGCCTAGGCCAGGCCCAGGCCAGGCCAGGGCCCAGGCCAGGCCCAGGCCAGGCCCAGGCCAGGGCCAGGCCAGGCCCAGGCCAGGCCAGGCTCAGGCCCAGGCCAGGCCCAGGCCAGGCCCAGGCCAGGCTCAGGCCAGGGCCCCAGGGGGCCTAGGCCAGGCCCAGGCCAGGCCCAGGCCAGGGGCTCAGGCCAGGGCCAGGCCAGGGGCCAGGCCAGCCCAGGCCAGGCCCAGGCCAGGCCCAGGCCAGGCCAGGCCTAGGGCCAGGCCCAGGGCCAGGCCAGGCCAGGCCCAGGGCCAGGCCCAGGCCAGGCCCAGGCCAGGGCCCAGGCCAGGCCCAGGCCAGGCTCCCAGGCCAGGCCCAGGCCAGGCCCAGGCCAGGCCCAGGCCAGGCCCAGGCCAGGCCCAGGCCAGGCCCAGGCCAGGCCCAGGCCAGGCTCCAGGCCAGGCCCAGGCCCAGGCCTCAGGCCAGGCCCAGGCCAGGCCTAGGCCCAGGCCAGGCCCAGGCCAGGCCCAGGCCAGGGGCCCCAGGCCAGGCCCAGGCCAGGCCCAGGCCAGGCCCAGGCCAGGCCAGGCCAGGGGCCAGGCCAGGGCCTAGGCCAGGGGCCCCAGGCCAGGCCTAGGCCAGGCCAGGCTCAGGCTAGGCCTCCAGGCCAGGCTCAGGGCAGGCTTCCAGGCCAGGCCAGGCCGGGCCAGGCCTCAGGCCAGGCCCAGGCTGGTGGCCCAGGGGCCAGGCCCAGGCCAGGCCTCCAGGCCAGGGCCCAGGCTTCAGGCCCAGGCCAGGCCCAGGCCAGGCCTACAGGTCAGGCCAGGCCAGGCCCAGGCCAGGCCCAGGGCCCAGGCCAGGCTCTGTCAGCCAGGCCCAGGCCAGGCCCCAGGGGCCAGGCCAGTGCTTCAGGCCAGGCCAGGGCCCAGGCCCAGGCCAGGCCCAGGCCAGGCCCAGGCCAGGCCAGGCCCAGGCCAGGCCCAGGCCAGGGCCTGTGTCAGGGCTCCAGGCCAGGGCCCAGGCCAGGCAGGGCCAGGCCAGGCCAGTGCCAGGGCCAGGGGCCTGGGCCCAGGCCCAGGCCCAGGCCCAGGCCAGGCCAGGGCCAGGGGCCAGGCCCAGGCCAGGGCCCAGGCCAGGGCCTGTGTGGCCAGGCCCAGGCCAGGCCCAGGCTCAGGGCCAGGCCAGGCCAGGCCAGGCCAGGCCAGGGGCCCAGGCCAGGCCCAGGCCAGGCTCCAGGCCAGGCCCAGGCCAGGCCTCAGGCCAGGCCCAGGCCAGGGCCCAGGCCAGGGCCCAGGCCTGGGCCTCAGGCCAGGGCTGGGGTCAGGCCAGGCCAGGCCCCCAGGCCAGGGCTTCAGGCCAGGCCCAGGCCAGGGCCCAGGCCAGGCCAGGCCAGGCTAGGCCAGGCCCAGGCCAGGCCCAGGCCAGGCCCAGGCCAGGGCCCAGGCCAGGCTCCAGGCCAGGCTCAGGCCAGGCCCCAGGCCAGCCAGGCTCAGGCTGTGGGCTCCAGGCCAGGCCCAGGCCAGGCCCAGGCCAGGCCCAGGCCAGGCCTCCAGGCCAGGCCTGCCAGGCCAGGCCAGCCAGGCAGGCCAGGCCCAGGCTTGGGGCCAGGCCAGGCCCAGGGCCAGGGCCCTTTGCCAGGCAGGTGGGCCAGGGGCTAGCTTCAGGCCAGGCTCAGGCCAGGGGGGCTTCAGGTCAGGGCTCAGGCCAGGGCCTAGGCCAGGCTTAGGTACAGGCCAGTGCTGCCAGGCCTAGGCCAGGGCCAGCCCAGGCCAGGCCAGGCCAGGGCCAGGCCAGGCCAGGCTTTCAGGGCCAGGGCCCAGGCCAGGCCTAGGCCAGGCCCAGGCCTAGGCCCAGGCCAGCCCAGGCCAGGCCAGGCCTACAGGCCAGGGCCCAGGGCCAGGGCCAGGGGCCAGGGCCCAGGCCAGGGCCCAGGGGCCAGGCCCTTGGGCCAGGCCCAGGGCCAGGCCCAGGCCAGGCCAGGGCCCAGGCCCAGGCCAGGCCAGGGCCCAGGCCTGGTGGGGCCCAGGCCAGGCCAGGCCAGGCTCCAGGCCAGGGCTCCAGGCCAGGCCCAGGCCAGGGCCCAGGCCAGGCTCAGGCCCAGGCCAGGGCCCAGGGCCAGGGCCCAGGGCCAGGCCCAGGCCAGGCCTGTGTCAGGCCTCAGGCCAGGCCAGGCCAGGCCTGTGGCCCAGGGCCCAGGCCAGGGCCCAGGCCAGGGCCCAGGGCCAGGCCCAGGCCAGGCCAGGCCAGGCCAGGCTCAGGGCTCCAGGCCAGGCCCAGGCCAGGGGCCAGGCCAGGGCCAGGCCAGGCCCAGGCCCAGGGCCCAGGCCAGGGCCCAGGCCTGGTGCCCCAGGCCCAGGCCAGGCCCAGGCCAGGGTGGGGCCAGGCCAGGCCAGGCCTCCAGGCCAGGCCTGAGGCCAGGCCCAGGCCAGGGCCCAGGCCAGGCCCCAGGCTCAGGGCCCAGGCCAGGGCCCAGGCCAGGCCCCAGGCCAGGGCCCAGGGGCCCAGGCCAGGCCCAGGCCAGGCCAGGCCAGGGCCCAGGGGGCCAGGGCCCAGGCCAGGGCCAGGCCAGGGCCAGGCCTGGTGGCCAGGCCTGGGGCCTGGCCCAGGCCAGGCCCAGGCCCAGGCAGGGGCCAGCCCTTCCAGGCCAGGCCCCAGGCCAGGCCCAGGCCAGGCCCAGGGCTCGGGGCCTGTGCCCAGGCCCAGGCCAGGCCCAGGCCAGGCCCAGGCTGTGGGGCCAGGCCCAGGCCAGGCCCAGGCCAGGCCCAGGCCAGGCCCAGGCTCAGGCCCAGGCCAGCAGCCCAGGCCAGGGCCCAGCCAGGCCCAGGCCAGGAGGCCAGGCCCAGGCCAGGCCTCAGGCCCAGCCAGGCCCAGGCCAGGGCCCAGGCCAGGGGGCCCAGGCCAGGCCTCAGGCCAGGGCCCAGGCCAGGCCAGGGGGCCAGGCCAGCTGTGGGCCCAGGCCAGGCCCAGGCCAGGCTCAGGCCAGGCCCAGGGGCCAGGGCCTAGGCCAGGGCAGGCCAGGCCAGGAACAGGGCCAGGGCTCAGGGCCCAGGCCAGGGCCTGGTGTCAGGCCAGGCCAGGCCCAGGCCAGGCCCCAGGCCACAGGCCCAGGCCAGGGCCCAGGCCAGGCCAGGCCCAGGCCAGGCCTAGGCCAGGCTCCAGGCCAGGCCTCCAGCTCAGCCCAGGCCAGGCCTGTGTCAGGCTTCCAGGCCAGGCCCAGGCCAGGCTCCAGGGGCCAGGCCCCAGGCTCAGGGGCTCTAGGGGCCAGGGCTCAGGTCAGGCTCAGGCCAGGGCCTCCAGGCCAGGGCTTCCAGGCCAGGGGCTCTGTGCCAGGCTCAGGGCCAGGCTCTGTGCCAGGCTCAGGCCAGGCCCCAGGCCTAGGCCAGGGGCCAGGCCTAGGCCAGGCCAGCCAGGGGCTTTAGGCCAGGGCTTCCAGGGGCCAGGCTCAGGCCTGTGGCCCAGGCCAGGGCTCCAGGCCAGGCCTGCGCTTCTCAGGCCCAGGCCAGGCCAGGCCCAGGCCAGGCCTCAGGCCAGGCCTAGGCCAGGCTTCCAGGCTGAGGCCAGGCTGGGGCCAGTTTTCAGCCCAGGCCAGGCTCTGCCAGGGCCCAGGCCAGGCCTAGGCCAGGCCCAGGCCAGGCCTAGGCCAGGGCCCAGGCCAGCTCAGGCCAGGGCCCAGGCCCCAGGCCTAGGGGCCAGGCCCAGGCCAGGCCCAGGTCAGGCCAGGCCCAGGCCAGGCTCAGGCTGAACAGCCAGGCCTGGTGCTGCTCAGGCCCAGGCTGTGGGCCTAGGCCAGGCCCAGGCCAGGCCCAGGCTGCCAGGCCCAGGCCAGGCCAGGCCTGAGGCCAGGCCTGAGGCCAGGCTCTAGGCCAGGCCTGTGGCCAGGCCTATGTCAGGCCTTGTGTCAGGCCTAGGCCAGTGGCCCAGGCCAGGCCTAGGCCAGGCTTCAGGCCAGGCTCTGGGAGCTTTCAGGGCCCAGGCCAGGCCCAGGCCTGTGGCCTAGCTCAGGCCCAGGCTCAGGGCCCAGGTCAGGCCTTAGCCAGCCTGTGTCAGGCCCAGTCAGCCCCAGCTCAGGGGCTGAGTCAGGCCCAGGCCAGGGCCTGCCAGGCCCAGGCCAGGCCCAGTGCCAGGCCCAGGCCACAGGCCAGGCCCAGGCCAGGCCCAGGCCAGGCCCCCAGGCCAGGCCAGGGCCCAGGCCAGGGCCCAGGCCAGGCCCAGGTCAGGCCCAGGCCAGGCCCCAGGCCAGGCCCAGGCCAGGCTTCCAGGCCAGGCCAGGCTCAGGCCAGGCTCCAGGCCAGGGCCTAGGGGCTGTGGCTCCAGGCCCAGGCCAGGCCAGGCCTCCAGGAAAGGGCCCAGGCCAGGCCAGGCCAGGCTCAGGGGCCAGGCTCAGGCCAGGCCTCCAGGCTGTGGCCCTGGCCAGGCCCAGGCCCAGGCCAGTGTCAGGCCCAGGCCAGGCCCCAGGCCAGGGGGCCAGGTACAGGCCCAGGCCAGGCCCAGGCCAGGCCCAGGGGCCAGGCCAGGCCAGGCACAGGGGCCAGGCCCAGGCCAGGCCTAGCCAGGGCCCAGGCCAGGCCTAGGCCAGGCCCAGGCCAGGGCCCAGGCCAGGCCCAGGCCAGGGCCCAGGCCAGGGCCTAGGCCAGGGCCCAGGCCAGGCCTAGGCCTGGTCCAGGCTGGTGGGGCTGTCAGGCCCAGGGGCCAGGGGCCAGGCCAGGCCAGGGCCAGGCCTCCAGGCCAGGGGCCTCCAGGGCAGTGGCTCCAGGCCAGGCCAGGCCAGGCCCAGGCCAGGGCTCAGGCCAGGGCTTCAGGCCAGGCCCAGGCCAGGCCCAGGCTCAGGCCAGGCCTCCAGGGCCAGGCCCAGGCCAGGGCTCAGGCTGGTGGCCCAGGGGGCAGGCCCAGGCCAGGCCCAGGCCAGGGCTCCAGGCCAGGCCTCAGGCCAGGCCCAGGCCAGGCCAGGCTAGGCCTCCAGGCCAGGGGTGGCCTAGGCCAGGCTCAGGCCCAGGCCCCAGGCCAGGGCCAGGGCCCAGGCCAGGGCTCAGGGCCCAGGGGGCCTGTGCCAGGCCCAGGCCAGGCCCAGCCAGGCTTCCAGGCTGGGCCCCAGTGTCAGGCCCAGGCTGGTGGCCCAGGGGCCAGGCCTTGAAGCCAGGCCCAGGCCAGGCCTGTGGCCAGGCCAGGGCCAGGCCTGGTGCCAGTACCCAGGCCAGGCCCAGGCCAGGGCCCAGGCCAGGGCCCAGGCCAGGCCCAGGCCAGGCTTCCAGGCCAGGCCCAGGCCAGGCCCAGGCCAGGCCTCCAGGCCAGGGCCCAGGGGCCAGGGCTCTAGGTGGGGCCAGGCTCCAGGCCAGGGCCAGGCTGGTGGGCCAGGCCAGGGGCTCAGGCCAGGCTCCAGGCCAGGCTCAGGGCTCAGGGCCCAGGCCAGGGCTCAGGCCCAGGCCAGGGCCCAGGCCAGGCCCAGGCCAGGCCCAGGCCAGGGCTCAGGCCAGGCCTAGGCCAGGCTCCAGGCCAGGCCTCAGGCCCGAGGCCCTAGGGCCAGGCCCAGGCTCAGGCCTAGGGCCAGGCTCAGGCCAGGGCTCAGGCCAGGCCCAGGCCAGGCTCCAGGCCAGGCTCAGGCCAGGCCCAGGCCAGGCCTCCAGCTGTGGCCCAGGCCAGGCCCCAGGCCAGGCCCAGGCCAGGCCCAGGCCAGGCCCAGGCCAGGCCCAGGGCCCAGGCTCATACCAGGCCAGGCCTCCCAGGCCAGGCCCTGGCCAGGCCCAGGCCAGGGCCCAGGCCAGGCCCAGGCCAGGCCCCAGGCCAGGCCCAGGCCAGGCCCTTCCAGGCCCAGTGGCCCAGGCCCAGCCAGCTCAGGCCAGGCCCAGGTGGGCCAGGCCAGGCAGGCCTCCAGGCTGTGGCCCCAGGCCAGGCCCAGCCAGGGGCCAGGCCAGGCCAGGCTTCCAGGGCCAGGGGCCAGGCCAGGGCCAGGCCCCAGGCCAGGCCTAGGCCAGGCCAGGCCTCAGGGGCCAGGCCTAGGCCAGGCCTTAGGCAGGCCTAGGCCAGGCTCCAGGCCAGGCCCAGGCCAGGCCAGGCCTACAGGCCAGGCCCAGGCCAGGGCCCAGGCCCAGGGCTGGGCCCAGGGCCCAGGCTCCAGTGGCCAGGCCCAGGCCAGGCTCAGGCCAGGCCCAGGCCAGGCCTGTCCAGGGCCCAGGGCCAGGCCTAGGCCAGGCCTCAGGCCAGGCTCAGGCCAGGCCTAGGCCAGGCCTCAGGCCAGGCCTCAGGCTGCTGGGCCCAGGCCAGGCCCAGGCCAGGGCCCAGGCCAGGCTCTGAGGCTCAGGGCCCAGGCCAGGCCTCAGGCCAGGGCCCCAGGCCAGGCTCCAGGCCAGGCCTAGGCCAGGCCTCAGGCCAGGGCCCAGGCCAGGCCCTGGGCTCAGGCCCAGGCCAGGGGCCAGGCCCAGGCCAGGCCTCAGGCCAGGCCTAGGCCAGGCCTCCAGGCCAGGCCCAGGCCAGGCCCAGGCCAGGCCCAGGCCAGGGCTCCAGGCCAGGCCCAGGCCAGGGGCCCAGGCCAGGCCCTAGGCCAGGCCTCCAGGCCAGGCTCCAGGGCCCAGGGCCTCAGGCCAGGCCCAGGCCAGGCTGGGGCCTCAGGCCAGGCCCAGGCCAGGGCTCAGGCCAGGCCTCCAGGCCAGGCCCAGGCCAGGCCTCAGTGGCCAGGCTCCCAGGCCAGGCTCCAGGCCAGGGCTCCAGGCCAGGGCCTCAGGGTGCCAGGGCTCAGGCCAGGGGCCTCAGGCCAGGCCCAGGCCAGGCTCAGGCCAGGCCTCAGGCCTGAGGGCCTCGAGGCCAGGCCTCAGGCTGGTGGCTCAGGCCTAGGGCTCAGGCCAGGCTCAGGCCTGAGGCCAGGCCTCAGGCCAGGCCTCAGGCCAGGCCCAGGCCAGGCCCAGGCCAGGGCTCAGGCCAGGGCTGCCCAGGCCAGGGCCCAGGCCAGGGCTCCAGGCCAGGCCCAGGCCAGGCCTCCAGGCCAGGCCTCAGGCCAGGGCTCCAGGCTCAGGCCCAGGCCAGGGGCCAGGCCTGCTAGGCCAGGCCTGGGCCAGGCCCAGGCCTAGGCCAGGCCCCAGGCCAGGGCCCAGGCCAGGGGCCCAGGCCAGGCCAGGCCCAGGCCAGGCTCAGGGGCCCAGGGCTCTGAGGCTCAGGCCAGGCTCTGCAGGCCAGGCTCAGGCTCCAGGCTGGTGGCCCTAGGCTCAGGGCTCCAGGCCAGGCCTCAGGCCAGGCTCCCAGGCTCAGGCCAGGGCCTCAGGCCAGGCCTCAGGCCAGGCCTCAGGCTAGGCCAGGCCAGGCTAGGCCAGGCTCAGGCCAGGGCTCAGGCCAGGCCTCAGGCCAGGCCTGGGCCCAGGCCAGGCTCAGGGCCAGGGCGGCTCAGCCAGGGCCTAGGCCAGGCCAGGGCTCAGGCCAGGCCTAGGCCAGGCCTAGGCTCAGGCCTGAAAGCCAGGCCTAGGCCAGGCCAAGAAGCCAGGCTCAGGCCAGGCCTAGGCCAGGCCAGGCCTGAGGTCAGGCCCAGGGGCCAGGCCCAGGCCAGGCTCAGGCCAGGGCCCAGGGGCCAGGCTTCCAGGCCAGGCTCAGGCACAGGGCCAGGGGCCAGGCCAGGCTTCAGGCTAGGCTCAGGTTGTGGCCCAGGCCAGGCCTTAGGCTGGCCCAGGGCTTCAGGCCAGGCCAGGCCAGGCCAGGGCCAGGCCAGGCCTTTGTGTCAGGGGCCTTGTGCCAGGGCCCAGGCCAGGCTTGGTGTCAGGCCAGGCCAGGCCAGGCCTAGGCCAGGCCAGGCCTGTGCCAGGGCCCAGGCCAGGCCCAGGCCAGGGCCAGGCCTAGGCCAGGCCCTGTGTCAGGCCTCCAGGCCAGCCCAGGCCAGGCCCAGGCCAGGCCTAGGCCAGGCCTAGGGCCCAGGCCAGGCCCAGGCCAGGCCCAGGGCCAGGCTCCAGGCCAGGGCCCCAGGCCAGGCTCAGGCCAGGCCTAGGCTGGTGTGGGCTCAGGTCAGGCCTAGGCCCAGGCCAGGCTGGGGCCAGGCAGGTCAGGCCCAGGCCAGGGCCCAGGCCAGGCCCAGGCCAGGCCCTCAGGCCAGGCCAGGCCCAGGCCAGGCCTCAGGCCAGGGCTCCAGGCCAGGCTCCAGGCCAGGGGCCCAGGCCAGGCTCAGGCCAGGGCTCCAGGCCAGGCCCAGGCCAGGGCTCCCAGGCCAGGCCAGGGCCTCAGGCCAGGCCCAGGCCAGGCCCAGGCCAGGCTCAGGCCCAGGCCTGAGGCCAGGCCTGCCAGGCCAGGCCCAGGCCAGGCCTGAGGCCAGGCCTGGCCAGGCTCAGGCCCAGGCCAGGCCCAGGCCAGGGCTCAGGCCAGGGCCAGGGCCCAGGCCAGGGGCCTCAGGCCAGGGGCTCAGGCTGCCCAGGCCAGGCCCAGGCCTGGGCCAGGCCAGGCCCAGGCCAGGGCCCAGGCCAGGCTCAGGCCAGGCCAGGGCCCCAGGCCAGGCTCAGGCCAGGCCCAGGCCAGGCCCTAGGCCAGGCCCAGGGCCTGGTGGGCCAGGCCTCAGGCCAGGCCCAGGCCAGGCCCAGGCTCAGGCCCTAGGCCAGGGGCCCAGGCCAGGCCTCCAGGCCTGTGGCCCAGGCCAGGCCTCCAGGCCAGGCCTAGGCCAGGGCCCAGGCCAGGCCCAGGCTCAGGCCTGAGGCCAGGCTCCAGGCCAGGCCCAGGCCAGGGCCCAGGCTCAGGCCAGGCCTGAGGCCAGGGGCCCAGGCCAGGCTCCAGGCCAGGCCTGTGGGCCCAGGCCAGGGCCTCAGGCCAGGCCCAGGCCAGGCCTCAGGCCAGGCCTCAGGCCAGGCCCAGGCCAGGCCCAGGCCAGGCCCTAGTGCCAGGGCCCAGGCCAGGCTCAGGCCAGGGCCCAGGCCAGGCCTCAGGCCAGGCCTCAGGCCAGGCTCCAGGCCAGGCCCAGGCCAGGCCCAGGGCCCAGGCCTAGGCGGGCCCAGGCCAGGCCTCAGGCCAGGCCTGCAGGCCTGGGGCTCAGGGCCCAGGCTCAGGCCAGGCCCAGGCTCAGGCCCAGGGGCCAGGCCTCAGGCCAGGCCCTAGGGGCCAGGGCCCAGGCCCAGGCCCAGGCCCAGGCCAGGCCCAGGCCAGGCCTGGTGCCAGGCCCAGCCAGGCCAGGGCCTGTGCCAGGCCTAGGCCAGGCTCAGGCCAGGCCCAGGGCCAGGCCCAGGCCAGGGGCCCCAGGCCAGGCTCTCAGGCCAGGGCCTGGTAAGCCAGGCCTGTGGCCAGGCCTAGGCCAGGCTCAGGCCAGGCCTAGGTCAGGCCCAGGCCAGGCTCAGGCTAGCCCAGGCTGTGGGCCTAGGTCAGGCTCCCAGGGGCTTCTTTCAGGCCAGGGCCTAGCTGGGGCCTCCAGGCCAGGCCTAGCCAGGCCAGGGCTCCAGGCCAGGCCTTGTGTCAGGCCTGGGGCCAGGGCCCAGGCCAGGGCTGGTGGGGCTCAGGCCAGGCCCAGGCCAGGCCCAGGCCAGGCCCAGGCCAGGCCCCAGGCCAGGCCCAGGCCAGGGGGCCCCAGGCCCAGGCCCAGGCCAGGCCTTAGGGGCTCAGGCCAGGCCCAGGCCAGGGCCCCAGGCTCAGGCCCAGGCCAGGGCCTGCAGGCCAGGCCTAGGCCAGGCCCAGGCCAGGCTCCAGGCCAGGCTCCAGGCCAGGCCCAGGCCAGGGGCCAGGCCAGGGCCTAGGCTCAGGCCTCCAGGCCAGGCCTGCCAGGCCAGGCTCAGGCCAGGGCCTCAGGCCAGGCTCAGGCCAGGCTCAGGCCAGGCTCAGGCCAGGGCCTCAGGCCAGGCCTAGGCCAGGGGCCTCAGGGGCCAGGCTCCAGGCCAGGCCCAGGCTCAGGCTCAGGCCAGGCTCAGGGCCCAGGCCAGGCCCAGGCCAGGCCAGGCCCAGGCCAGGCTCAGGCCAGGGCCTCCAGGCCAGGGCCCAGGCCAGGGCCCAGGCCAGGCTTCCAGGCCAGGGCCTAGGCTCAGGCTCCAGGCCAGGGCCTCAGGCCAGGCCTCCAGGCCAGGCCTCAGGCCAGGCCCAGGCCAGGCCTGGTGGGCTCAGGCTCAGGGCCCAGGCCAGGGGCCTGGTCAGGGCCCAGGCTCAGGCCAGGCTCAGGCCAGGGCCTCAGGCCAGGGCCTCCAGGCCAGGGCCCAGGCCAGGGCCCAGGCCAGGGCCTCAGGCCAGGCCCAGGCCAGGGCCCAGGCCAGGCCTCAGGGCCAGGCCTCCAGGCCAGGCCCAGGCCAGGCCTGGGGCCCAGGCTGGCCAGGCCTCAGGCCAGGGCCCAGGCCAGGGCCCAGGCCAGGCCAGGGCTCAGGCCAGGCCCAGGCCAGGGCCCCAGGCCAGGCCCAGGCCAGGCCCAGGCCAGGCCTCAGGCCAGGCCCAGGGGCCAGGCCCCAGGCCAGGCCTGAGGCCAGGGCCCAGGCCAGGCCCAGGCCAGGGCCCAGGCCAGGCCCAGGGGCCAGGCTCTGGTGGCCAGGCCAGGGGCCCAGGCCAGGCCCAGGGCTCAGGCCCAGGTCAGGCCTGAAAGGCCAGGTGGGCCTAGGCCAGGCCCCAGGCCAGCCAGGGGCCTCAGGCCAGGCTCTGAGGCCAGGGCCTCCAGGCCAGGCCTGAGCTGTGGCCCAGGCCAGGGCTCAGGCCAGGCCAGGCCTAGGCCAGGCCCAGGGGCCAGCCCAGGGGCCAGGCCTGTGTCAGGCTAGGCCCAGGTCAGGCTCCAGGCCAGGCCCAGGCCAGGCTCAGGGGCCAGGGGCCTGTGTCAGGCCAGGCCAGGCCTGGTGTCAGGCCAGGCCTCCACAGGGCCAGGCCTGGTGTCAGGGCCCAGGCTGTAGGCCTGGGCCAGCCCAGGCCAGGGCCCAGGCCAGGCCAGGCCTCAGGCTTCAGGGCCCAGGCCAGGGCCTAGGCCAGGGCCCAGGCCAGGCTCCAGGCTCAGGGCCAGGGCCCAGGCCAGGCCTGCCAGGCTCAGGGGCCCAGGCCAGGCTCCAGGCCAGGGCCCAGGCCAGGCCTCAGGCCAGGGCCTCAGGCTAGTGGCCCAGGCCAGGCCTGAGGCCCTAGGCCAGGGGCCCAGGCCAGGCCCAGGCCAGGCCAGGCCAGGCAGGTCAGGCAGGCCAGGGCCCAGGCCAGGCCAGGCCAGGTGTCCAGGGGCCAGGCCAGGCCCAGGCCAGGCCCAGGCCAGGCCCAGGCCAGGCCCAGGCCAGGCCCAGGTCAGGCCCCAGGTCAGGCCCAGGCCAGGGGCAGGCCAGGCCAGGCCCAGGGGCCAGGGCCCAGGCCAGGGCCCAGGCCAGGCCCCAGGCAGGTAGGCCCAGGCCAGGCCTAGGCCCAGGCCAGGGGCTCAGGCCAGGCCCAGGTCAGGCTCCAGGCCAGGGCCCAGGGGCCAGGCCAGGGGCCAGGCCAGGCTCAGGCCAGGGCTCAGGGCTCAGGGCCAGGCCTGTTGGGGCCCAGGCAGGGCCCAGGCCAGGCCCAGGGCCAGGCCCAGGCCAGGCCCAGGCCAGGCCCAGGCCAGGCTCCAGGCCAGGGCCAGGCCAGGGCCAGGCTGGTGGGCCCCAGGCTCAGGCCCAGGCCAGGGCCCAGGCCAGGCCCAGGCCAGGCCTAGGCCAGTGGCCCAGGCCAGGGTGGGGCTCCAGGCCAGGGCCTGAGGGCCCAGGCCTGTGGGCCCAGGCCGTGGCCCAGGCCAGGCCCAGGTGGTGGGCCTGTGTCAGGCTCAGGCCAGGGCCCAGGGCCAGGCCCAGGCCAGGCCCAGGCCAGGGCCTCCAGGCTCAGGCCAGGCTCCAGGGCCAGGCCCAGGCCAGGGCCAGGTTTCAGGCCAGGCCCAGGGGCCAGGCTCAGGCCAGGCCAGGCCAGGTGGGCCAGGCCAGGCCAGGCCCAGGCCAGGCCCAGGCTCAGGGGCCAGGGCTCCAGGCCAGGGGCCTAGGCCAGGCTCTCAGGGCTGGTGGGCTCAGGCCAGGCCCAGGCCAGGCTCAGGCCAGGGCTCCAGGCCAGGCCCAGGCCAGGGCTCAGGCCAGGCCTCAGGCCAGGCCTGGGGTCAGGCTCTGCCCAGGCTCTAGGCCAGGCTTCAGGCCAGGCTTGCGCCCAGCCTAGGCTCTGAGGCCTAGGGCCACAGTGGCTCTAGGTCGGCTCTCAGGCGGCCTAGTGCTGGTGGGCCTAGGCCAGGGCTTTCAGGCCAGGCTTCCAGGCTACAGGCCTCTAGCAGGCCAGGCCTAGCTGTGGCCTAGGCCAGGCTCAGGCCAGGCTCTAGGTTAGGGTACGTAGGCTAGGCTTTCAGGCCAGGCTCTAGGGCCAGGGCCTAGGTTTAGGTCGAAAGCCAGGCTAGAACCTCCCTGACTTCGGAAACCTCTCCGGACGCCTTTGATCTGCCAAGCATCGCCAGCAAATACGCAACCGGAACGCAATACCTGAG
>JAUCMO010000272.1:0-14554 GCA_032399605.1 Melipona beecheii
AGCCTAGCCTAGAGCCTAGCCTAGAGCCTAGCCACTAAGCCCTGAGCCTAGAGCCTAGCACAACCTAAAGCCCTAGCCTAGAGCCTGGCCTAGAGCCTGGCCTAGAAGCCTGGCCTGAGCCCCTCAGCACTAGAGCCTGGCCTAGGCCTGGCCTAGAGCCTGGCCTAGGCCTGAGCTTACAGAGCCTGGCCTAGCCCAGCCTAGCCTGAGGGCCTGGCCTGGGCCTGGCCTGGGCCTGGCCTGTCAGGCCTGGCCTGAGGCACTGGCCTGAGGCCTGGCCTGAGCCCCGAGCTAGGCCTGGCCAGCCTGAGGCCTGGCCTGGGCCCTGGCCTAGGGCCTGAGCCCTGAGCCTAGGCCTGGCCTGGCCTGGCCTGGAGCCTGGCCTGGGCCCTGGCCTGAGCCTGCCGCCTGGCCTGGAGCCTGGCCTAGGCCTGGCCTAGGGCAGCCTGGCCTGGCCTAGGCCTGGCCTGGGCCTGGCCTGAGCCTGAGCCTGGGCCATCGGGCCTGGAGGCCTGCAGCCTGGGCCTGGCCTCGAGGCCTGGCCTGAGGCCCCAGCCAGCCTGAGCCTGGCCCTCAGGCCTCGAGCCTGGCCCTGAGCCTGGCCTAGGGCCTGGCCCCTGGGCCTGGCCTGGGCCCTGGGAGCCTGGCCTGAGGCCTGGCCTGGGCCTGGCCTCAGGCCCTGGCCTGGAGCCCCTGGCCCTAGAGCCTGGCCCCCTGAGCCTGGCCTGGCCCACCTAGCCCTGGGGCCTGGCCTGAAGCCCTGGCCTGGAGCCTGGCCTGGCCTAGGGCCTGGCCTGGAGCCCTGGCCTGAGCCTGGCCTGAGCCTGGCCTGAGCCTGGCCTGGCACCTGGCCTGAGGCCTGGCCTGAGGCCTGGCCTGAGCCTGGAGCCTGAGGCCCTGAGCCCTGGCCTGAGCCTGGCCTGGCCTGGGCCTGGCCTGGCAGGCCTGGCCTGGAGCCTGGCCTGAGGCCTGGCCCTGGAGCCTGGCCTGGGCCTGGCCTGAGGCCTGAGCCTGGCCTGGGAGCCTGGCCTGAGGCCTGGCCTGAGCCTGGCCTGGGCCTGGCCTGGGGCCTGGCCTGAGGCCTGGCCTGGGGCCCTGGCCTGGCCCACCAGGCCTGGCCTGCAGCCTGGCCTGGAGCCTGGCCTGGGCCTGGCCTGGGAGGCCTGGCCTGAGGCCTGGCCTAGGGCCCTGGCCCCTAGGGCCCTGGCCTGGGCCCTGGCCTGAGGGCCCTGGCACATGGGCCCTGGCCTGGGAGCCTGGCCTGAGCCTGGCCTGGGCCCTGGCCTGGCCTGGCCTGGCCTGAGGCCTGGCCTGGGCCTGGCCTGGAGCCCTGGCCTGAGGGCCTGGCCCCTGGGCCCTGGCCTGGCCTGGAGCCCTGAGCCTGGGCCTGGCCTGGGGCCTGGCCTGAGGCCCTGGGCCCTGAAGCCTGGGGACCCTGGCCTAGGGCCTGAGCCTGAGGCCTGGCCTGGAGGCCCTGGCCTGAGGCCTGGCCTGAGCCTGGGCCCAGCCTGGAAGCCCTGGCCTGAGGCCTGGCCTGAGGCCCCAGCCTGGGCCTGGCCCCTGGGGCCCTGGCCTGAGGCCTGGCCTGGAGCCTGGCCCCTGAGCCTAGGGCCTGAGCCTGGCCTGGAGGCCCTGAGCCTGAGGCCCTGGCCTGAGGCCTGGCCTGAGCCCTGGCCTGGAGGCCCTGGCCTGGAGCCTGGCCTGGAGCCCTGGCCTGGGCCCTAGGCCTGGCCTGGCCTGGGCCTGGCCTGGAGCCTGGCCTGGGAGCCCACTAGCCTGGCCTGAGCCGCCTGGGCCTGGGCCCGCCTGAGGCCCTGGCCTGGGCCTGGCCTGGGCCTGGCCTGGGCCTGGCCCTGAGGCCTGGCCTGGGCCCTGGCCTGGGCCTGGCCTGAGGCCCTGAGCCTGGAAGCCCTGGCCTGGCCGAGCCCCTGGCCTGAGGCCTGAGCCTGGAGCCTGGGCCTGGGAGCCTGGCCTGCAGGCCTGGCACCAGCCTAGGCCTGGCCTGGGGCCTGGCCTGGGAGCCTGAGCCTGGGCCTGGCCTGAGCCCTGGCCTGAGGCCTGGCCTGAGGCCTGAGCCTGGGCCCACAGCCTGGAGGCCTGGCCTGGGGCCCTGGCCTGGAGCCCTGAGCCTGGGCCCCTGGCCTGAGCCCTGGCCTGGGCCCTGAGCCCCAGGCCTGGCCTGGAGCCTGGCCTGGAGGCCTGGCCTGAGGCCCTGGCCTAGGGCCTAGGCCTGGCCTGAGCCTAGGCCCTGAGCCCCTGGAGGCCTGGCCTGAGGCCTGGCCTAGAGCCTGGCAGGCCCTGGCCTGAGGCCTGGCCTGAGGCCTGGCCTGGGGCCCTGGCCTGGGCCTGGCCTGAGCCTGGCCTAGCCCTGGAGCCTGGCCTGGAGGCCTGGCCTGAGAGCCTGGCCTGGCCTGAGCCTGGCCTGAGGCCTGGCCTGGAGGCCCTGGCCTGGAGGCCCTGGCCTGGGCCTGAGCCTGGGCCCTGGCCTGAGCCTGGCCTGGGCCTGAGCCCAGGCCTGAGCCTGGGCCAGCCTGGGCCTGAGCCTGGCCTGAGCCCTGGCCTGGGCCTGAGCCTGAGCCCCTGGCCTGGGAGCCTGGCCTGGGCCTGAGCCTGAGCCCTGGGCCCCTGGGCCCTGGCCTGGGCAGCCTGGCCTGGAGCCTGGCCTGGGCCTGGCCTGAGGCCTGGCCTGGAGCCTGGGCCTGGCCTGGAGGCCTGGCCCTGGCCTGGGCCCTGGCCTGGAGGCCTGGCCTGAGCCTGGCCTGGGCCTGGCCTGAGGCCTGGCCTGAGGCCTGAGCCTGGGAGCCTGGCCTGAGGCCCTGGCCTGAGGCCTGGCCTGGGCCTGGGCCTGAGCCTGGCCTGGGCCTGGCCCCTGAGCCTGGCCTGAGGCCCTGAGCCTGGAGCCCCTGGCCTGAGCCCTGGCCTGAGCCTGGGCCCTAGGGCCTGGCCCTGCAGGCCTGAGCCTGGGCCTGGCCAGCCTGGGCCTGGCCTGGAGCCTGGCCTGAGCCCCTGAGCCTGAGGCCCTGGCCTGGAGGCCCTGGCCTGAGCCACTGGCCTGGGCAGGCCTGGCCTGGGCCTGGCCTGGGCCCACTGGGCCTGGGCCTGAGCCTGGCCTGAGCCCCTGAGCCTGGGAGGCCCTGGCCTGGAGCCTGGCCTGGGCCTGGGCCCTGGGCCCTGGCCTGGAGCCTGGGCCTGGGCAGAGCCTGGCCTGAGCCTGGCCTGGGGCCTGGCCTGGGCCTGGCCTGAGAGCCTGGCCCTGAGCCTGGCCTGAGGCCTGGCCTGGAGCCCCAGCCTGGGCCCCAGCCTGGGCCTGGGCCTGGCCTGGAGCCCTGGCCTGGAGCCTGGCCTGAGGCCTGGCCTGAGGCCCTGGCCTAGAGCCTGAGCCTGGCCTGGGCCTGGCCTGAGCCAGGCCCTGGCCTGGGGCCTGGCCTGGGGCCCTGGCCTGGGCCTGGCCTGGGCCCTGGCCTGGGCCGACTGGCCTGGCTAGGCCCTGGCCTGGGCCTGGCCTGGGCCTGGCCTGGGCCCTGGCCTGGAGGCCCTGGCCTGGGCCTGGCCTGGGCCTGGCCTGGCCTAGCCTGGCCCCTGGAGCCTGGCCTGGGGCCCTGGCACCAAGGCCTGGCCTGGGCCTGGCCTGGGCCCCAGGGCAGGCCCTGGGCCTGGGCCTGGCCTGGCCCCTGGCACAGGCCTGGCCTGGGGTGGCCTGGGCCTGGCCTAGCCCCTAGCCTGGGCCCTGGGCCTGGCCTAGGCCTGGCAGGCCTGGGGCTGAGGCCTGGGGGCCTGGCCTGGGCCTGGCCTGAGCCTGGCCTGGGCCTGGCCTGGGCCTGGCCTGGGCCTGGCCTGGGAGGCCTGGCCCCTGGGGCCCTGGCCTGGGCCTGGCCTGGGCCCCAGCCTGGCCCCTGGGCCTGGCCTGGGAGCCCTGGCCTGGGCCCTGGCCTGGGGCCTGGGCCTGAGCCTGGCCTGGGCCTGGCCTGGGCCCTGGCCTGGGCCTGGCCTGGGCCTGGCCTGACACTGGGCCTGGCCTGGAGCCTGGCCTGGGAGGCCTGGCCTGGGCCTGCAGCAGCCTGGGCCTGGCCTGGGCCCAGCAGCCTGGCCTGGGCCTACGGCCTGGGCCTGAGGCCTCAGCCTGGGCCTAGGCCTGGGGCCTGGCCTGGAGCCTGGCCTGGGCCTGGCCTGGAGGCCTGGCCTGGGCCCTGGCCTGGGCTGAGCCTGAGCCCTGGCCCTGAGCCTGGCGCTGGCCTGGCCTGGGCCTGGCCGGCTGAGCCTGGCCTAGCCTGGAGCCTGGCCTAGGCCTGAGCCCTGGCGCCCTGGCCTGAGCCTGGCCTGGGCCCCATGGCCTGGAGGCCTGGCCTGGGCCCTAGGCCCTAGCCTGGGCCTGGCCTGAGCCCTGGCCTGCCGAGCCTGGCCTGGGCCCTGGCCTGGGCCTGAGCCTGGCCTAGGCCTGGCCTGGAGCCCTGGCCTGGGCCTGAGCCCTGGAGCCCTGAGCCTGAGCCCTGGCCTGGAGGCCTGGGGCCCCTGGCACTGGCCCTGCCCTGGCCTGGGCCTGGCCTGGGGCCCTGGCCTAGGCCTGCGCCTGAGCCTGGCCTAGGGCCCAGCCTGGCCTAGGCCTGGCCTGAGGCCTGGCCTGAGCCTGGCCTGGCCTGGGCCTGGCCTGGCCCTAGAGCCCTGGCCTGAGGCCTGGCCCCTGGAAGCCCTGGCCTGAGCCTGGCCTGGGCCTGGCCTGGGGCCCTGGCAGCCTGGGCCTGGGCCCTGAGCCTGGGCCTGAGCCCTAGCCTGGCCTGGGCACCTGGCCTGAGCCTAGGCCCAGGCCTGGAGCCTGGCCTGGAGGCCTGGCCTGGCCTGGCCCTGGCCTGGGCCTGGCCTGGAGCCTGGGCCTGAGGCCTGGCCTGGAGGCCCTGGCCTGGGCCCTGGCCTGAGGCCCTGGCCTGGGCCTGGCCTGGCCTGAAGCCCTGGGCCTGGCCTGGGCCTGGCCTGAGCCTGAGCCTGGCCTGAGGCCCCTGGCCCTGGGAGCCTGGCCTGGCCTAGCCTGAGGCCTGGCCTGGGCCTGGCCTGGGCCTGGCCCTCGAGCCCTGGCCTGAGGCCCTGGCCTGGAGCCCTGGCCTGGGCCCTGGCCTGAGCCTGCGCCTGGGCCTGGCCTGGAGCCCTGGCCTGGGAGCCCTGGCCTGGGCCCCTGGCCTGGCCTGGCCTGGCGCCTGAGGGCCTGGCCTGAGGCCTGGCCTGGGCCTGGGGCCCTGGAGCCCTGGCCTGGGCCTGAGCCTGGGCCTGGCCCTGGGGCCTGGCCTGGGCCTAGAGCCTAGAGCCTGGCCTGAGGCCTGGCCTGGGAGCCCTGGCCTGGGCCTGGCCTGGGGCCTGGCCCTGGGCCCACCAGCCCCTAGGCCTGGCACCCTGAGCCTGGCCTGAGGCCCTGGCCTGGGGCCCTGGCCTGAGGCCCTGAGCCTGGGCCCTGGCCTGGGCCTGGAGCCCTGGCCTGGCCTGGCCTGCAGCCTGGGCCTGGCCCAGAGCCCCTGGCCCAGCCTGAGCCTGGCCTGGACAGCCTGGCCTAGGGCCTGGCCTGGAGCCCCTGGCCTGGAGGCCCACTGAGCCTGGGCCTGGCCTGGGGCCTGGCCTGGGCGCTGGCCTAGGCCCCGCCTGAGCCTGGCCTGGGCCCTGGGCCCCTAGGGCCTGGCCTGGAGGCCCTGGCCTGGGCCCTGGCCTGGGCCTGGCCCCTGGGCCTGGCCTGAGCCTGGCCTGGGGGCCCTGGCCTGGGCCCTGGCCTAGGCCTGGGCCTGGCCTGGGGCCCTGGCCTGGGGGCCCCTGGCCTGGAGCCTGGCCTAGGGCCCTGGCCTGGAGGCCCCTGAGCCTGGGCCTGGCCTAGGCCTGGCCTGGGCCCTGGCCTGGAGCCTGGCCTGGGCCCTGGCCTGGCCTGGCCTGGGCCCCTGGCCTGGAGCCTGGCCTGGGCCCTGGCCTGCAGAGCCTGGCCTGGGCCTCGAGCCTGAGGCCTGAGCCTGCAGCCTGGCCTGGGCCTGGCCTAGGGCCTGGCCTGGGCCCTGGGCCTGGGCCCTGGCCTGGAGGCCTGGCCCAGGCCTGGGCCCTGGCCTGGCCAGGCCCTGGCCTGAGGCCTGGCCTAGGCCTGGCCTGGGCCTGGCCTCGGCCTGGAGCCCTGAGCCTGGCCTGGGGCCTCAGCCTGGGCCTGGCCTGGGCCTGGGCCTGGGAGCCTGGCCTGAGCGCCTGGCCTGGGCCTAGGCCTGAGGCCCCTGGCCCTGGGCCTGGCCTCGGGCAGCCTGGCCTGGGGGCCTGAGCACTGGGGCAGGCCTGGCCTGGGCCTGGCACTGAGGCCTGGCCTGGGCCCTGGCCTGGGCCTGGGCCCTGGGCCTGGCCTGGAGGCCTGGCCCCTGGGCCTGGCCCCGAGCCACATGGCCTGAGCCTGGGCCTGACAGCCTGGGCCTGAGCACCAGAGCCTGGCCTGGGCCCTGGCCTGAGGCCTGGCCTGAGGCCTGGCCTGAAGCCTGGCCTGGGGCCTGGCCTGAGGCCCTGGCTCCCTAGGCCTGGCCTGAGCCTGGCCTGGGCCTGGCCCTAGCAGCCTAGGCCTGGCCTGAGCCTGGCCTAGGCCTGGGGCCCTGAGCCTGGGGCCCTGGCCTGAGGCCTGGCCCTGGGCCTCAGCAGGCCTGGCCTGGGCCTGGCCTGGGCCCAGGCCCAGGCCTGGCCTGGGCCAGGCCTGGCCTAGGGCCCTGGCCTGGGCCTGGCCTGGGCCTGAGCCTGGCCTGGGCCCTGGCCTGGGGCCTGGCCTGAGCCTGGCCTGGGCCTGGCCACTGGGCCTGGCCTAGGCCTGGCCTGGGCCTAAGCCTAGGCCTGGCCTGGAGGCCTGGCACCAGGCCTGGCCTGGGCCTGGCCTGAGCCCCCTGGCCTGAGGCCTGGCCTGAGCAGGCCTGGCCTGGGCCCCTGGCCTGGCCCTGGCCCCTGGGCCCCTGGCCTGGCCTGAGCCTGGCCTGGGCCCTGGCCTGAGGCCTGGCCCTGGGCCCCTGGCCTGGGCCTGGCCTGGGCCTGAGCCTGAGCCTGAGGCCCTGGCCTGGGCCAGGCCTGGCCCTGGCCTGGCCCACAGGCCCTGGGCCTGGCCAGGCCCAGGCCTGAGCCTGGGAGCCCCCGGCCTGAGGCCCTGGCCTGGGCCTGGCCCTGGGGCCTGGCCTGGGCCTGGGCCCAGGGCCTGGCCTAGGCCTGGCCTGGGGCCCTGGCCTGGGCCCTGGCCTGAGGCCCTGGCCTGGGCCTGGCCTGGGGCCCTGGCCCTGGAGCCCTGGCCTGGGCCCTGGCCTGGGCCTGGGCCTGGGCCCTGGCCTGAGGCCCTGGCACTAGGCCTGGGCCTGAGCCCTGGCCTGGGCCTGGCCTGGGCCTGGCCTGGGCCCTGGCCTGGGCCCTAGGCCTGGCCTGAGGCCTGGCCTGAGCCTGGCCTGGAAGCCTGGCCTGGAGCCTGGCACTAGGGCCTGGCCTGAGGCCCTGGCCTGGGGCCTGGCCTGGCCTGAGCCTGGGGCCACTAGGCCTGGCCTGGGCCTGGCCTGGGGCCCTGGCCTGGGCCCTGGCCTGGGGCCTGGCCTAGGCCTGGCCTGGGGCCTGGCCTGGGCCTGGCCTGGACAGCCTGGCCTGAGGCCCTGGCCCCTGGGCCTGGCCTGACCAGGCCTGGCAGGCCTGGCCTGAGCCCTGGGCCTGAAGCCTGGCCTGAGCCTGGCCTGAGCCTGGCCTAGGCCTGGCCTAGGGCCTGGCCTGGGGCCTGGCCTGGGCCCTAGCCTGAGCCTGGCCTGGGCCTGGCCTGGGGCCTGGCCTGGAGCCCTGGCACCTGAGGCCCCTGGCCTGGGCACTGGCCTGGAGCCTGGCCTGGGGCCTACAGCCGAGCCCTGGCCTGGGCCCTGGCCTAGGCCTGGCACCAGGCCTGGCCTGAGGCCTGGCCTGGCCTGGAGCCTGGCCTGGCCTGGGCCTGGCCTCAGGCCTGGCCCTGGGCCTGGCCTGGGCCCCTGGCCTGGCCTGGCCTAAGGCCTGGGCCTGGCCTGGGCCTGGCCTGGCCTGGCCTGAGCCCAGGCCCAGCCCCTGGGCCTGGCCTGGGCCTGGCCTGGGCCTGGCCTGAGCCCTGGCCACAGGCCTGGCCTGGGCCTGGCACAGGCCTGAGCCTGGCCTGGGGCCCTGGCCTGGGCCTGGCCCCTGGGGCCTGGCACTGGGCCCCTGGCCTGGGCCTGGCCTGGGGCCTGGCCTGGCCTGGCCTAGGCCTGGCCCACAGGCCTGGGGCCTGGCCTGGCCTGGCCTGGGGCCTGGCCCCTGGCCTGGCTGGGCCCCTCAGGCCTGAGCCTGGGCCTGGCCCTGGCCTGGGCCTGGCCTGGGCCTGGCCTGGCCTGGCCTGGCACCTGGGCCTGGCCTGGGCCTGGCCTGGAGGCCTGGCCTGGGCCCTGGCCCCTGGGCCTGGCCTGGGCCTGGCTGGCCTGGGCCTGGCCTGGCCTGGGCCTGGCCTGGCCTGGCCCTGGCCTGGGCCTGGCCTAGGCCTGGCCTGGGCCTGGAGGCCTGGCATAAGGGCCACAGCCTGGGCCTGGCCTGAGCCCTGGGCCTGGCCCTGGCCTGGAGCCCTGGCCCTGGGCCTGGCCTGGGCCTGCACAGGCCTGGCCTGGGCCTGGCACCAGGCCCCTGGCCTGGGCCTGGCCTAGGCCTGGCCTGGGCCTGGCCTGGCCTGGCCTGGCCCCTGGCCTGGGCCTGGCCTGGGCCCTGGGCCTGGGCCTGGCAGCCTGGGCCCTGGCCTGGCCTGGCCTGGGCCTGGCCCCTGGCAGCCCTGGCCTGGGCCCCTGGCCTGGGCCCTGCCCTGGCTAGGCCTGGCCTGGGGCCCCACCAGGCCTGGGCCTGGCCTGGGCCTGGGGGCCTGGCCTGGGCCTGGCCTGAGCCTGGCCTGAGCCTGGCCTCAGGCCTGGCCTGGCCTGGCCTGGGGCCTGGCCTGGGCCTGACACCAGGCCTGGCCTGAGCCTAGGCCTGGCCCAGGCCTGGCCTGAGGCTGGCCCTGGCCTAGGGCCTGGCCTGGGCCACAGGCCCCTGGCCTGAGGCCTGGCCTGGGCCTGGCCTGGGCCTGGCCTGGGCCTGGCCTGGGCCTGAGCCTGGGCCTGGCCTAGGCCTGGCCTGGGCCTGGCCTGGAGGCCCTGGCCTGGGCCTGGCCTGGGCCCTGGCCTGGGCCCCTGGCCTGGCCTGAGGCCTGGCCTGGGCCTCCTGGGCCTGGCCTGGGCCTGGCCTGGGCCCTGGCCTGGAGCCTGGCCTGGGCCTGGCCTGGGCCTGGCACTGGGCCTGGCCTAGGGCCTGGCCTAGGGCCCTGGCCTGAGCCCTGGCCTGGGCCTGGCCTGGAGGCCTGGGCCCTGGGCCCAGGCCTGGCCTGGAAGCCCTGGCCCCTGGAGCCTGGCCTGGGCCTGAGCCTGAGGCCTGGCCTGAGCCCTGGCCTGGAGCCCTGGCCTGGGCCTGGCCTGGGCCTGGCGCCTGAGCCTGGGCCTGGCCTGGGCCTGAGCCTGGCCTGGGCCTGGCCTGGGCCTGGCCTGAGGCCCCTGGCCTAGGCCTGGCCTGGAGCCTGGCCTGAGGCCCTGGCCTGGGCCCTGAGCCTGAGGCCTGGCCTGAGGCCTGGCCCTGGAGGCCTGGCCTAGGCCTGGCCTGGAGGCCCTGGCCTGGGCCTGGCCTGGGCCTGGCCTAGGCCCTGGCCTGGGCCTGGGCCTGGGCCTGGCCTGGGCCTGGCCTGAGGCCTGGCCTGAGGCCTGGCCTGAGCCTGAGCCTGGGCCTGAGCCTGGCCTGAGCCCTGGCCTGGAAGCCCTGGCCCCTGGGCCTGGCCTGGGCCCTGGCAGCCTGGCCTGGGCCTGGCCTGAGGCCTGGCCTGGGCCTGGCCTGGGCCTGGGGCCCAGGCCTGGCCTGGAGGCCTGGCCTGGGCCCTGGCCTGGGGCCCTGGCCTGAGCCTGGGCCTGGCCTGGGCCTGGCCTGGGCCTGGCCTGGGCCTGGCACTGAGGCCTGGCCTGGGCCCTGGCCTGGGCCAGGCCTGGCACAGGCCTGGCCTGGGCCCCGCCTGGCCTAGGCCTGGCCTGGGCCCCTGGGCCTGAGCCCTGGCCTAGGCCCTGGCCTAGGCCCCTGGCCTGGGCCCACACAGGCCTAGGCCTGAGCCTGGGCCTGGCCCTAGGCCTGGCCTGGGCCTCAGGCCTGGGCCCTGGCCTGGGAGCCCCGAGCCTGAGGCCTGGCCTGAGGCCCTGGCCTGGGCCTGGCCCTGAGGCCTGGCCTGAGGCCTGGCCTGGGCCCTGGCCTAGGGCCTGGCCTGGGCCTGGCCTGGGCCTGGCCTGAGGCCTGGCCTGGGCCTGGGCCCTGGGCCTGGCAGCCTGGGCCTGGCCTGAGCCTGGCCTAGGCCCTGGCCTGGGCCTGGCCTGGAGCCTGGCCTGGGCCTGGCCTGAGGCCCTGGCCTGGGCCTGGCCTGGGCCTGAGCCTGGGCCCTGGCCTGAGGCCCTGGCCTGGGCCTGAGCCTGGCCTGGCCCCTGGCCTGAGCCTGGCCTACGAGCCTGGCCTGAGCCTGGCCTAGGGCCCTGGCCTGGGCCTGAGCCTGGAGCCTGAGCCTGAGCCTGAGGCCTGGCCTGGAGGCCCTGGCCTGGGCCCCTGGCCTGGGAGCCCTGGCCTGGGCCCTGGCACAGGCCTGGCCTGAGGCCTGGCCTGAGCCCTGGCCTGAGCGCCCTGGCCTGAGGCCTGGCCTGGAGCCCTGGCCTGGGCCTGGCCTGAGGCCTGGCACTGAGCCCCTGGCCTGGAGGCCCTGGCCTGGGGCCTGGCCTGAGCCCTGGCCTGGGCCCTCACCAGGCCTGGGCCCTGAGCCTGAGCCTGGAGGCCTGGCCTGAGGCCTGGCCTGGGCCCTGGCCTGAGCCTGGCCTGGGCCCTGGCCTGAGCCCAGGGCCTGGCCTGGGCCTGGCCTGGGCCTGGCCTGGAGCCTGGCCTCAGGCCTGGCCTGGGCCTGGCCTGAGCCCTGAGCCCTGGCAGCCTGGCCTGGGCCTGGCCTGAGGCCCAGGCCTGGGCCTGGCCTGGCCTGGCCTGGAGCCTGGCCTGGAGCCCAGGCCTGAGCCCCAGGCCCTGGCCTGAGGCCTGGCCTGGGCCTGGCCTGGGCCTGGCCTGGGCCTGGCCTGGGCCCCTGAGGCCTGGGCCTGGCCTGAGCCTGAGCCTGGCCTGAGGCCTGGCCTGGCACAGGCCCTGAGCCTAGGGCCTGGCCTGGGGCCCACAGCCTAGGCCTGGCCTGGGCCCTGGCCTGAGGCCCTGGCCTGAGGCCTGGCCTGAGCCCTGGCCTGGGCCCCTGGCCTGGAGCCTGGCAGGCCTGGCCTGAGCCTGGCCTGGCCCAGCCTGGGGCCTGAGCCTGGGCCCTGGCCTGAGCCTGGGCCCCTGGCCTAGGCCTGGCCTGGAGCCGGCCTGGCCTGGGCCCTGGCCTGGCCTGGGCCCTGGCCTGGAGGCCCTGGCCTGGGCCCTGGCCTGGAGCCCTGGCCTGAGCCTGACCAGCCTGAGCCCTGGCCTGGGCCTGGCCTGGAGCCTGGCCTGGAGGCCTGGCCTGGAGCCTGGCCTGAGCCTGGCCTCGGGCCTGAGCCTGGCCTGGAGGCCTGGCCTGGGCCTGAGCCTGGGCCCTGGCCTGGGCCCCACAGCCTGGCCTGGGCCTGAGCCTGGGCCTGGCCTGGCAGCCTGGCCTGGGCCTGGGCCCTGGCCTGAGGCCTGGCCCCTGGAGCCTGGCCTGGGCCCTGGGCGCCCTGGCCTGGGCCTGGGCCCTGGCCTGGGGCCCTGGCCTGGAGGCCTGGCCTGGCTGGCCTAGGCCCTGGCACTAGGGCCCTGGCCTGGGCCCTGGCCCCTGGGGCCTGGCACAGGCGGCCCTGGCCCTGGGCCTGAGCCTGGGCCTGGGCCCTGAGCCTGGCCTGAGCAGGCCTGGCCTGGAGCCTGGCCTGGGCCTGGCCTGGGCCCTGGCCTGGGCCTGGCACAGAGGCCTGGCCTGGGGCCTGGCCTGGAGCCTGGCCTGGCCCTGGCCTGGGCCTGGCCTGGAGGCCTGGCCTGAGGCCCTGGCCTGGGCCTGGCCTGGCCTGGGCCCACTGGCCTGGGCCACAGCCTGGAAGCCTGGCCTGGGGAGCCTGGCCTGAGCCTGAGCCCTGGCCTGGGCCCTGAGCCTGGAGGCCTGGCCTGAGCCAGGCCTGGCCTGAGCCTGGGCGCCTGAGAGCCTGGCCTGAGGCCTGGCCTGCCTGGCCTAGGCCTGGCCTGGAGCCTAGGCCTGGAGCTGCAGCCTAGGCCTACGAGCCTGGCCTGGCCTGAGCCTGGCCTGAGCCTGGCCTGAAGCCTGGCCTGAGCACCAGGCCTGGCCTCAGGCCTGGCCTGGGCCCTGGCCTAGAGCCCTGGCCTGGGCCTGGCACTAGGCCCTGGCCTGGCCTGCCTGGGCCTGGCCTGGGCCTGAGGCCTGGCCCTGGCCACAGCCTGGCCCTAGGCCTGGCCTAGGCCTCGGCCTGGGGCTGGCCCTGGAGGCCTGACACTAGGCCTGAGCCTGGAAGCCTGGCCTAGGCCTGGCCTGGAGGCTGGGCCTGAGCCTGGGCCCCGGCCTGGCTGGCCTGGCCCTGGAAGCCTGGCCTGGGCCTGAGCCCTCGAGGCCTGGCCTGGGCCTGGCCTGGGCCTGGCCTGAGCCTGGCCTGGGGCCTGGCCTGGGGCCTGGCCTAGCCCACCAGCCCCTGAGCCTGGGCCAGGCCCAGCTGGGCCTGGCCTGGGCCTGGCCTGGGCCCTGGCCTAGGGCCCTGGCCTGGCCTGGCCTGGGCCTGGCCTAGAGCCTGGCCTGGCCAGGGGCCTGGCTGGGCCCATGGCCTGGCTAAGCCTGGGCCTGAGCCCGGCCTGGCCCACCAGCCTGAGCCTGGGGCCCCCTGTGGCCTGGGGCCTGGGCTAGGCCCTGGCCTGGAGCCTGGCCTGAGCCTGGGCCCTGGCTGGGCCTGGCCTGGGCTGGCACAAGGCTGGCGCAGAGCTGGCACAAGCTGGCTGGCACAGAGCTGGCACAAGGCTGGCACGAGCTGGCACTGAGCCTGCAGCTGGCTGGCATGGCGCTAGGCCTGGCCTGAAGCCTGGCTGCAGCGCTGGCTCAAGCGGCAGCGGCTGGCACAAGCTGCCTGCAAGCCTGGCCTGGGCTGGCACAAGCCTGGCTTTCGGCTGGCAGCTGGGCGCTGGCACAGCTGGCTGCAGGCGCTGGCTGGCGCGGCTGGCACAGGCCTGGCTACAGGCTGGGCTGGCCATGGCATCAGGCTGGCACAAGCCTGGCCTAGCTGGCACAAGCTGGCACAGCGCTGGCACAGGCTGGCCTGAGCTGGCTCAGCTGGCACAAGCCTGGCCAGGGCCTGGCTGGGCGCTGGCCTGAAGCGCTGGCACTAGCTGGCACGCTGGCCAAGCTGGCACAAGCTGGCCTGGCTGGCAGCCGCGCAGCTGGCTGCAAGCTGCTGGCTGCTGGGCCTAGCTGGCTGGCTGGCTGGCTGGCTGGCTGGCCATGCTGGCCACAGGCTGGCTGGCTGGCTGCGCTGGCTGGCTGGCTGGCTGGCTGGCTGGCTGGGCTGGCTGGCTGGCTGGCACGCTGGGCTGGCTGGCCATGGCTGGCTGCAGGCTGGCTGGCTGGCTGCGGGCTGGCTGGCTGCTGGCTGGCTGGCTGGCTGGCTCAGGCTGGCTGGCTGGCTGAGCTGGCTGGCACAGGCTGGCTGCGCTGGCTGAGCTGGCTACAAGCTGGCTGGCTGGCTGACAGCTGGCTGGCAGGCTGGCTGCACAGCTGCTGCAGGGCTGGCTGGCTGGCTGAGGCTGGCTGGCTGGCTGGCTAGCTGGCTGGCTGAAGCTGGCTAGGCTGGCTCAGGCTGGCATGGCTGGCTAGCTGGCTGGGCTGGCTGGCTGGGCTGGCTGGCTGGCTGGCTGGCTGGCTGGCTGGCTGGCTGGCTGCTGGCTGGCTGAGGCTGGCTGGCTGGGCTGGCTGCTGGCTGGCTGGCTGGCTGGCTGGCTGGCTAGCTGGCTGGCTGGCTGCGCTGGCTGGCTGGCTGCAGGCTGGCTGGGCTGGCTGGCTGCTGGCTGGCTGAGGCTGGCTGGCTGGCTGGCTGGCTGCTGGCTGGCTGGCTGGCTGGCTGGCTGGGCTGGCTGGCTGGCTGGCTGGCTGAGCTGGCTGGCTGGCTGGCTGGCTGGCTGCTGGCTGGCTGAGCTGGCTGCTGGCTGGCTGGGCTGGCTGGCTGGCTGGCTGGCTAGCATGGCTGCTGGCTGGCTGGCTGGCTGGCTGAGGCTGGCTGGCTGGCTGCTGGCTGGCTGGCTGGCTGGCTGGCTGGCTGCAGGCTGGCTGGCTGGCTGGCTGGCTGCTGGCTGGCTGCTGGCTGGCTGGCTGGCTGGCTGCTGGCTGAGGCTGGCTAGGCTGGCTGGCTGGCTGGCTGCTGGCTGGCTGGCTGGCTGGCTGCTGGCTGGGCTGGCTGGCTGGGCTGGCTGGCTGGCTGGCTGCTGGCTGGCTGCTGGCTGGCTGCTGGCTGGCTGGCTGGGCTGGCTGGCTGGCTGGCTGGCTGGCTGGCTGGCTGGGCTGGCTGGGCTGGCTGGCTGG
>JAUCMO010000273.1:0-18198 GCA_032399605.1 Melipona beecheii
ATTTATACTACAAGTGTCTAGTAGAAAAGAAAAGCAATATTATAAAAACAACTTACATCTGTACAAAATTTTTGTATATCAGATATTTGAAATTTGGTTTAATACACATACAGTATATGAAGATTCTGTACATACATGGAATCACAGGGTTATAAGTAATAATATATATACATATATATAAACTATATATAACTTACGATTTAATATTTGTCTTCCAGACATGTTTAAAATAAATAGTATAAACTCTACAGTTTAGACTCAAATTATTTTACTATTTAATTTTAATTATTTAAATAATTTGCATAAAAATATAAAAAGTGGTTAGGTAAACACACATGTATAATAAAATGAATATTGATCAAACACTGGCTTCTGCAAACTTTTTAAATGATATAGTAGAATTTTATTCCATTACTGTATCAGCAATGAATACTGTTTCTAAATTTTAATGAAATTATAATACATGTATTTTACATATAACAATGATAAATTGCTTTCAATATCGTTATATTAAACATTATAAAATGCTTTGGAAAAAGAATGTATGGTACAATTTAAATATTACAACAATTGACAATCTTATAATTTTTACACATATAATTTGAAAACACGTATATATATATATATACACTTATATGTAACATATTTGTTAAACAATAAATAATGAATTTTTAAAATATTAGTATCATATATTGTGTACTAAAAATTTATAGTTAATTCATTTTATTTATATAATAAATACATATTAAAATAATAATAACATATTTATGTAGTTCATATATTGAATTTTTATTATGTATTTATTAAGAAATTGTTTATTTCTAATAAATTTTATATATTTATTTAAAAGAAATATATATTTTTTACGTATTAGAAAATAAATATTATTTACGAAAAATATATACAAAACATAATTATCTTATTCAAAAATTTGTTTTATAAAAATGGTTTAAAAATATCCATTTCCACCTGAACCCTAAATATTCAGGCCAGCTCTGATGTATAGATATGATATTTTTCTGCAACTTTGATTGAGGCAAATATATCTTCAGGACACATGTGCATTCGTTCATTTTATATTATTATTTCTGGTTCAAGGAAATTTTTAAATTATCTCCGTTACTCGTTTCCTGATGTATTTTTATAATTAACACCTCGTTCATCTAAACATTCTTTAATAATATCATCATCATCACTGTCTTTATACTTGAAACTTTTTTCAGAAAGTAACATTTTCCAATGAATACAATTCTAAATCTTGAATTAATAAATTTTTAAATTATCTCCTGTTACTGTTTCCTGATGTATTTTATAATTAACACCTCGTCTATCTAAACATTCCTTAATAATATCATCACTGTCTTTATACTGAACTTTTTTCAGAAAGCAACATTTTCCAATGAATACAATTTAAATCTTTCTTTGAATTAATAATATCACAGATGCCTTAGAGGATGGCAACCAAAATGTAGAAAATACTAAATCAATAGAAGTTATTCCTTTTGTTTCTAAAAATAGATTATTCCAGCTTTGGTGGCTGCTCTTGTACACTACAAAAAATTGAATATATTATTTGGATTGCTTTCAAGTTTTATTTCCCTGCTTCTCTTTTTGCTTTTTTTAATTTGTTTCAAATTTATCTTTTTAATTTTAATTCCTTGGCTCTTTATGTCAAGTATTTCCTTTTCATTTCTTGATTTTTAAGAATTTTTGTTCCAGAATTTTGTTTATTATAACATTTTTCCTTGTTTTGGTGCATTATTAAAAGCTTGTTAGTGAAAAGCTTCTATATCCTAAAAAGAAATTTCTCTTTATATATTTTTAAGTAAATGTATTTTTTAATAACTTTATTAAATTAATGATGTTACTAAGCAAAAGTTTAATCTGTTCTTTTGTTTTTATTAATGCTATGATACAATAAACTAATTGTTCCTTTTACTAATATTTTAACTCTTACTGCCTTACATTATTTTTAGCATCCAAGTTTGCTACATAATTATCAAAAGTTTCAAATGTATTTATCTTGCTATTGGTAATATTTGTTTTCAAGGTTATATGTGTTTTCACAGAATTATTTATTCTGTTATCAAATTGATTAGTAAAATCTGCATTAAAGTTACTTTTTTTGTTCTGTGCCTTCATTTCTCTTTGTTGGTAATCTATTGGTTGTTCTTGTATATTAATTTTATTATTTTCATCATATAAGATATCAAAATTTGTTTGTATATTTTTTTGGAGCCATTTATTTCCATTTTCCAAAAAACATTATTTTTGACTATCAATTGGAGTAAACTTTTTATGTTCATTGTTGTATTGGTCATAAGTTTCATATGAATCTTTCAATTTTTGTTTAAAACTATTCTTTTTTTTTTTATCTTTATGATTCTTTGATGATTGCTCAGTCACGAAAGGTGTATTTTCAAGTTCTAGTCTAACATTCATAGAATTATTGTATTCTAATGACTTCCAATCTTCAGAAAAGTATAATGATATCCCAGGTGGTCCAACATTTGGCTTAAAGCATATAAATTTGTAATTAAAGTAGAATTAAATCGAAGTTTTAAATATCAGCGCGTGATTCGGATATAAAATCTTCACTTTTAAGAACTGATATTTTTTCTTTAATTCCTTCATAATTTAGACAATCAACTGACCAGTGTAAAAAACCAATCATTTTAAAACCTTCAACAGTAACAGATAGACCAGACATTTCTCTACTTAAACTATCTTCTATTGGTTTTTCTAGCAAAGGTTTACCAGTTTTTCCATCTATAATTGTTGCCACTGTATAGTAATATGTTGGAAAACCCAAACCTATTTGATGTTTTACCATAAAATCTGGAATGTTATCATCATTATAGTAACCAGGAATAGGTATACTTATTACTTCAGAATTAGGTACTGTATAATTCCAAATAGGTTCAAAAGTTAAGCCATTATAAACTATTATTGTAGAATTAAACATAGCAGTAAACAATATCCTCAATTCCATCTAATGTTATATCGACTAAAATTGGAGGTAATAAAGTTCCTTTTCCTGTGTTATGGTGAAGTTTATGTAATTTCTATAACATATATATAATTATACAATAAATTATTTATATATTATCTTTAAATATTTAAGAAACTTACCAAGTCATTATACATTAAATTCTCTTGAGGAATTACATACAATCCACCTGATTGTTTCTGACTACTAGTTACAAGAACAAAAATATTTTCTCCATCTGGATGAACTAATTTCTGAGGTGCTAAAAAAGTTGTTCTGTATTTGGTAAAACTGATCTATGTATAATATTTCCATTAATTCCTGATATCATAAGAATTTCACTTGAATGAATTTCTCTTGATTGTATGGTATGTGATGCAATAATATCTCCAATATCATCTCCATCAATATCAGCAACAAATTTAGCATCATAGATATCTGAGAGATTCCATTCTTCAGAAATTGATAAATCTTGAACTGGTATTTCCCATATACTAGTACCATTATAACCATCAACTGCATGAAGTATTCCACCTTGACCACATATAATACAATCTTTAATTTTATCATTTGTTAAATCTATACCACAATCAACTGAAAAAAACAGCATGAGCTGTCCAATGAACCCAAAGAGTATCTCCTGTTTTTCCATTTAAAGCCATAATTCCACCGAAACATGGAACTTGTCCGTCAAGTACAATGCACAAATATATTCTGGAATGTTTATCATATCCAATCCTATATATAAAATAATGTTATTCTTTAAATATAATTTAATATAGATACATATAACATTACAAAAAAATTATATACCTCAAAAACTAAAATAATCAGCAATTTATAATAAAATTATAAATCTAAGACCTGTGAATGAAAAAAAAATAAATGCACTAAAAAGTATTATCAAATAATTAAAAAGTATTAAAAATTATTTTAAAAATTAAATTGAAATATAAATATTTATAAATGAAAACCTGTACTAAATCAATGATAATATCTTCAATTCCATCACCATTAACATCATTGCTTCTTATTGGTGATTCAGATATTAACTTCGGTAATGATTTAGTCCATAAAATCTTTGGCATAAGAGATGTGCATGGTATTATGTTAGATTCATGTAATGAGTTTTTAAAATCATCTGATAACCAATTTTCAAAACTGATATTGGTCCAGGAATTATATTTACAATATACATGCACAATATAATTAAACTTAATATTATTAATGCCATAAGACCAAAGCTGGCCTTATTTGAAAGTCCATATGTCTCAAAATTTATATGATTTTTATATTTTCTCTGAGGTGCCATTAAAGGTCTTTTTTACTCCTCTATCATCATGTAATTTTAAACCATTCTTTCCATCTTTGATGAATACTTCATCGTCAATATCTGTTAAATCTTCATCATCAAAACCATCTCGCTCAACCAATTTAGGTAAAATTGGATAAACAACAGACATATTGTTTACCTACAAAATTTTTATATTCTTAAAAGAATTGTTCATAAACTACAGTAAAACCTTTTTTTAAATAATTAAATTAATTTCTAAACAATTAATAAAATTAATAAAAAGGATATTAATAATATACAATTTCTTATGTTTTTGAATATTAAATCATTATTATACACTATTATATATTATATTATTATATGTATTCATGAATAAATTTATTTATAAACTTATCAAAAAACTAAAGCAGAAATAGAAATACAAAAAGATGATAAACATTCAAATATGTCTTTATGTTAACGTTTATAATTGTTATTTAATAATAAGAAATTAAAATTATATAATAAATAAGAATTACGAAAATTGAAGCACACTTTTTACTTACGTGTTTTGAAAATGTTTCGACTTTTCGTTTTGAATAATAACAAACAAAACTTGCTTGCTAATATTTACTGAGATGTCGCATGACAATGATACGATAGTATCACTTAAGAGTTATTCATACGAATATTAACTTTGAATATATAATTATCATAGTTTGAAAAAAATTTGAAATATTGATCATTACAAGGAGACATAATTAATTTATGGAATATATATTATAATTTATACAAATAATTTACGTAAGTTACATGTGAGATATAGATCAACAAATAATGTTACTAAAATATTTTATATTAAGACAAATTTGATTTTTTATAAATTACAGAGTTTATTTCAAAATGTGTAATTAATTGAAATTTAATTGTATATCTATATGGTCTATCTAAAAGTAGTATTTTATTTAAAAAAAAAAGAAAAAAAGAAATTTTTAATATATATATTTTTAAATCTAAATTTAAATGGATCAAAGAAACAACTGTCTTTCCTTATTATATTAACTATTATATTAATATGTACCAAATAAATTATTTATTTCTAGGGCCTTCAATATGTATAGTGTGTTACTATATCACGAAAAGAACTCGGTTGCCAATTGCCAACTATAATGGATTGGATTTGTGCTTCTTTCAGTAACCGGCAGCGTGTGTCTACGATACCGGTGGATATTAGTTTGCATAAAATGTCGAACACTAAATTCAATTTTTCATTTTATATCACGTACTGTTGTTTATTTTTCAATCTTATAAATGCAAGCGCGCAGACATCACCAAAAAGTATCTTCGCGGAACAACTTACGGAGGAAAACTGGGATCGTATGCTGATCGGAGAATGGATGGTGGAATTGTAAGTTGAATTGGCTTACAATCAGTGTCGTTAAATTTGATGGCGTGTTAAAAATTATATTAAAAAAATTTGTGCATTTTAATATTTATATTTTACAAATCCAATTGTAAAAAATAGAAGAAAAATTTTATTGGAAGTAATTTGAAAATATAAAAAGAAATTATAAGAAATCATTTGTTAAGAATTATTTTAAAATAATAGATGTCATTATAATTTAACTATTTTGCGATTTAGTTATGCTCCATGGTGTCCTGCTTGTAAAGCACTAGAACCAAATTTGGGAACATCTTGCTGCACAAAAAGGAGAATTTAAATATCAATGTAGGAAAAGTTGATGTGACTGATTCTCCAGGACTTAGTGGAAGATTTATGGTTACAGCTTTTGCCTACAATATATCAGTAAGCTTTTCTATTTTGTGAAAAGAATAATATGATTTAAAGTTTTAAATACTTTTCGATGTTTCCTCTAGTGTTAAAGATGGTATATTTAGGCAGTATAAAAGTCCTAGAGATAAAGACTCATTAATTGAATTTGTATCTGAGAAAACTTGGGAAAAAGTTGAACCAATTCCTGGTTGGAAGAGTCCAACATCTATTCAAATGTCTGTGATTGGTCAATTTTTTTCAAATGTGTTTAAAGTATTACGGTAAAGATTTTAATTGAAAGTTAATAGGATTAATTTTTAAATTTTAAATGCATTATAAAACAATTTAATTATTCTTATAGGGGATACATAATAGGCTCATGGAAGATTTTGGATTACCTACTTGGGGAAGTTACTTGATTTTTGCTATTGCTACTATTGTTTTAGGTGGAATATTGGGATTGGTAAGCTTAAAATAACATAAATAATATAAAATTCAATTATTTAAATAAAAAATAATTGCTATTTATACTTTGTAGTTTATTGTTTGCTTGATCGATTTTATATATCCACCAAAACCTGTGATGCTTCAAGACAAAAAGAAACAAAAAGATGGATCAGGTGGATTTATGCAAGAAAAAAGTATACAGGATGAAGAAATTGTTGAACATGTTAAGGATGATTTAGTAGATGAGGAATCTGAACAAGAAGGATCAGAAGCAGAAGAAAAAGAAAAAGATGCAGATAAAGATTCAAAAACTGAACCAAGCAGTCCAAATGTTCGTAAACGTAAGCCACGTAAAGCTGATTAGACATACCAATTTATTGTATGTAAATATCATCAAACATCTGAAGAAAATGATAAATAATATTTAGTATTTTTAATGTTAATTCATTTTGGTAAACAAAGACAGTAAGAACAGTATATGATTTTATTTGTTTAAAAACTGTAAGAACACATGCAAAAAAATGAAAATAATTGTTATTAATAATTTATAGTTATACGAAACAGAATGCAATAGCTTCAGTATTGCAGTAACAAAATTTTATATGCAAAATTACTAACCTCAGGTATCATTTTTAACATTGTAGACCATTAATCATAATACTAAAATATAAGACTCGGAATATTTTACCATAAATTAATGATACGATTGCTTCCAAATATAGAAAATCTTTTCTTGCTTGTATTAGATTTATGTATTGCAATTATTATTATTGTATTACTATTATTTTTACAAAACTTTTTAAGTAATTATTATAAAATGAAAAGATGGTTGTTTTTTTCAATAGCATTTTATTACATTTTTTAAAGAATTTTTGCATCAAATTGTAATTCATGTGTTTATTAATATAGTCAGTTATAAGTAATTAATATATTTTCCTGTACAAATTTTTTATTTATAAATTTTATATACTATATTGCAAGGAAAATGAACAATTATGTATTATTTATACATTTACTATTTTTTTCCATTTTTCTTGTTCTTTTACTTTTCTTGCATAAGAATTTATTAGATAAGTCCATAGCTTCAAATTTTTTTATATAATTGTATTGTATAATGTATTTTTTTGCTTTTATAAAATTGTAAATTTTATATACTAAATGCACTTGAAAGAAAAAATTTGGTCAAGGTAAATTTAATGAAATTACGTGAAAGATGTATTTACTACAAATTCTAAGTTTTTGATATAAATTATAATTAAATTATATTTGTAAAATTTAAAATTAAATAGTCTTAATTAGTCGTTATGCTTTATTTTATATTTTTTAATCTTTATTAATAAAGATATTAATATAACAACAAACCTCGTGATTGTAAATAATTCTTAATAACTACATGTAACTCATTGTATTAAATTTTTATAAGGCTTATTTGATATAAGTCAAGATTTTAGATTAGTAGACATGTGACGTATGCTAAATCAATTAAAATAGACATGCTTAATAAAAATATATGAAATACATTGCGTTTATAGTATTTATGAATAGTTTATATTATAATTATTTGACAAATGTCTTCCATGTATGTTACATATTTCAAGAAAATGAAGTAACAAATATACTATATTACATTTTGTTGTATTTAATTGATTACAATCAATGTTTGAATTTCAGACAGATATTTGTATTTAGGTAATTTTTTTTACATTCTTCATATATAAACATGTTTACATAAAAATGTTAAGTAAAGAAACTATTTTTAACTAGATAGTACAAAAGTTGTAATTCCGACTGCCTAATAAATATATTATATAATATATTTATGTGACTTGTCCATGAAAATTTATTGACCAATATTCCCTGTTCATAAAATATTTTAACAAAAAGAGCAATTGTATTTTTATAAATAGTTATTAGTTTATATATTTGAAAAAGATATAATAACAATTTTGCTAATTATATTATCTGTATAAAAATATTATTTAAATAATTATTAACTTAAAGTATTTTTATTTTATAGAAACTACAAACTAGACGTTTCTTATAACGGAAATGACGTTGTTTAAGATATTATTTTATCTACTTACGTATTATTTAGATATAAATATATTATTATTATTATTTATATTTTAAAAAATTATATTTATATTTTTCTTATGAAATATAAATAATATAATGAATATTTATAATAATATATGACAAAAATATAATAAAAAGGAAAAAAGGAAATGCGCATGCGCAAATTTCAGCAAATCGAAATGTGAATTGGATATTTTTAGTCAGATGAGCAGAGATATAGACGCGTGGTGAAGCTAACCTTAAAAATTTCACTCTGACCACGTTTAGAAAGGTATGTTAATTTAATTTTATAGAACTAATAAAGTATGTATTTTTTATTTTGTGTTATTTTAATCAAAATAATTATTGAATATTTACATGTTTAGTTAAAATAAACTAAAAATTAAATAGATTAGCAATACTAATTTCAATTTTAATTGCAGTTATGTCTAATTATTTATATGTATGTATATTTTGTTGAAATAGTGAATACATACATTATATTTAAATTAAATATAAATATAAATATATTTCAAAATATATTTAATAAACAATTATACACACCATACAGATTAAATTTGTTTCCATACTTTACAAAAATTTTATTCGTAAAATATGATTGTACTTTTCATGTTCCTATTTTTCATTTACAGCAACTCAGTATTTATATCATAAATAGTAATTAAAGCAAAAATGAGTAAAAATATTAAAAAACGATCAGCAAGTGAGTCTAAGACCACGATTGACAAAAAAACAGATACATCAGTAAATTCTAATAAAAATTTTAAAAAGAAAAAGACAGTAAATGAAACTATAGAAAATGGTCAATTAAATGAACAAGTAAAAAAAAATGTACCCAAGAAATTTAAAACTGAAAAAAAAAATAATGAATCAAGAATTGTTCAAAATTCTAATAAAAAAGAAATAAATGAAAATAGTGCACAAAAAAGTAAAAGGCAAACATTAAATAATTTGAAGCTGTTGGAAAAAAGACAAGCGTTTCGTGAGAAACGTACAAAAAATAGACATTCAATAGGGCTTCATTTATCAATTGAACAGATAAAAAAGAAAATTGAATTAATAGAAAGTCGAAAAGAATTCTCAAGAAGTGCTAAGAGGAAATTAGCAGTACTTAGGAAAAGATTACTTACACAGGGAGAGGATGTATCAAAAAGACAGATAGAAAAAGGAAAAAATGAAAAACCATTAGAAATTGTGAAAAAAGTAAAAATTCAAAGTACTGAACAGAATAAAAATTTGCAAAGGAAAGTGGGAGCTAAGACAAATAGAGAGAATAAAAAGAAAGATGTTAAACAAAATAAAGCACTTTTAAAGGAAAAAAGAAGAAATGAAAAAGATGATGATGATGATGATGATGAAGATGATAAAAATGAAAATATAAAGATGAATGATGAAAGTTATGTAGAAAAAGGACGAAAAATGACGATGATGATGACGATGACGATGACGACGACGATGACGATGACGATGACGATGACGATGATGATGATGACGACGACGACGATGATGATGATGATGATGATGATGATGAGGGACGATAATAATGATGATGATGATGATGATGATGATGATGATGATGATGATGATGATGATGATGATGATGACGATAAAAATGAGAATAATGATCAAGATAAAAAATAATAAAATAAAAAAAATTAAAAAATGTACAGAAAGAAAAAAGGGCACCTTCAAATGTAGAGAAAAAGAAAGCAAGAAGAAAAAGATATGTTCTTTCTTTTTGTAGGAAATTTATCGTATAGGTAAATATATTATTTGTCTTATGTTAAACATATGTATATGTATGTATGTATACATTCTAATAAATCCTTATATTTTAGTACTACTACTGAAGAACTTAAAAGCACTTCTTGACTAAGGTCAGTAAAGTCATTGATATCAGGATACCAATGAAGAGAGATACAAATACAGGACGTGGATTTGCTTATGTAGAATTGGCCAATAGTATGGATTATGAGGTATATTTTATGTAGTAATTAATAATTTGTTTATGAATATTAGAATTAAACATTAGTATATATTTATACTTATTATTTTTTTATAACAGAAAGCACTTTCATTGCATCATTCATTTCTTAATGAAAGAAGAATAAATGTGCAATATTCTGGAGTTAATAAAAAAGTAGGTGTTGCCAAAAACTTTAAATTGCATGCTCTGCAAAAAGGAGGAAAATTAGCAGGTGGAAAGAACAAAAACAAACAGAATAATGCAGGCAACAAAAGAAGACAAAATATGATAAAGAAAACATAATTATTAAATAAATAGGAGTAATTTAAAATAAATGTTTAAATTTTAACTTCGTTACTTCATTACTTTAGGATTAAGTTTTTTGTCATCAAAATTTGTAAAGACTTACATGAATAATATAGATAAACGCTTTATCTACTAGAATAATTGTATAATTTATTTATTTTATTAACCTAATATACTTGAAATTATCACTTTTATTTCGAAATAAAATCATTATATTTATCATGACAAAAGTTTAACTTCATATGTTTATATAAAAATAGGTTACTAAAAATTTTGTATATAATTAATAATAAAAAAATATAGTTAATTTTTTATAGCGATTTTAATACTGCATACTACAATTGAGAATTATAGATATAATTTTTAGTATAGGAAGATTACAAATAAATTTTGACAAATTGAAAATGATGTCTAAATCAGAAATAATGTATAAAACATTACAAAATAAGACAAATAATTCTTTAGAGTTTGATGCAACGATTCCATGGATCAAAGAACTAACAGAGGTACTATTTTTGAATTTGCCGCAGTAATTATTTTATAAATTAATAATATTTGTAAAATAAATGTAAACATAATTGATATTTTTAAGGCATCTCAGGAGAATTTACCTGATCACATCATCTTTCCAAAAGAATTAAATTTATTTTTAAGAAATCGTATTCAGGTAATTAGGATAAATGTAGTTTATAGAATTTGTCATTTTTTTAGAATGCATTAAATATAAAAAAAAATTGATTTCATTATAAAGAGAAATTAAAAACGTGAAATAATAGGATTTAATCGCTGAAAATGGTTGTTTGCGTCGGACACTTGAAGAGATGGAAGACAAAATTGAAAAGAAAAAAGGAATCACAGAAACGACACAAATTTTAGGAAAACCTAATGAAATAGCAACTGCAAAAATTATCGAACTTAGCAAAAGATGTAGAGAACAAATAGCCGAGATTGAAATGCTTAAATCTAAGTGCAAAAATTTAGAAGTTTATTTAACTAACAAAGAAACAGAATTAGAAAATGTACGACACGAAAGTAGATATTTAAAAACTGATGCTTCTCTCAGAGAGTGAGTTATATTAAAAAATTTTTAATTGTATATGGCATTCTTATACTGTTACTTTCTTCCATCATATTATGATCGAGATACAGGATGGTATCCTTAACAAAGGTACCAAGAATAATCAGCTGAAGGAAGACGAGGATCGAGTCAAACAATTGGTTGAAAAATTACAACAGACACAAATAAAACTGTATGAGTCCAAAAATACTTGCGCCAGTCTTAAACAAGAGATTAATAAATTGCATAAGGTATTTTATTTGAAACATTTTTATCAATAATTTTGTATAAAATGAGAGAAAATATATGGATATACACATACACATATGCATACAATCCACACATTTAAAACTGCAAATATAGTTACTGTACAGTGAAATTGGTGAAAACGTGAATTTGAATAATTTATTGAATCAATCTGGATGGCGAGGAGAGCTGAACAGATTTACCTACTACAACAAAAATAACGGAACTACAATCAAGATTGTCAGAATACGAAGGAACGCAAAAAGACGTTCGGTATCGGTACTAAAAAAAAAAAATGCCGTAGTAATTTATCATGGATACTTATTTTAAAACGTACATTTTATTAGTATCTACAGAACAAAAAAATTTAGAAAATCTTCGAAATGTTGAAAAAGAGAGACGGAGACAAATTGAAGATTCGGCAAAGCAGCTTCGACAAACGGAAGTCGTCATTGAGGGATACAAGAAGAAGCTAGAGGCTTCGAAGGCAAGAATAAAAAGTATTGGAGCATGAATTTGAACGTCGCGAAAGGAAATATCGCATCGTTAAATGAAAAAAGATCTCATGATGATCATTTAATCGAGACACTTAATGTATATATTTATTAAGGCTGGGGTGATCATTTCTTTTTTAAGTTTAATGAATACTAAATTCATAGAATCGGCTTCAAATTACCGAGATAAAAACATGAAGAACTAAAGAGACAGATGTGAAAAATAGAGCAGAGAAGATCGAACGTGAGTGCACGAATTTAAAGAACGATTTACAGGCGGCAGCAGCTTCAAAATTGATCGACTGCGTAGAAGATTAGAAGAACGAGAAATTGAAATAGATAAATTGAGGTATTTTATTATTAGGAAAAATTAAATACAAATAAATTGTAGATCATTAATTGTAGAAATGGGACAGTTCCAAACATATGGGAGATCAAATCGAAAAAATTACACAACCTGAGGGTTTTTAAATAATTTAAACCATAATAGCTCTCCTCATAGTGTTCGGGAGTACATGCAGACCTAACGAATATGTAATTTTTGGCTCTTGCTGCTGAAGCTGAAAGGGAAGACTTTTGAGTTAATAATAATCAACAACAGGCGCTAGATAAAATAAAGAAATGACATTGATATTCTTTCTGTAAGTCTATTCTACTATATTATTTTTTTTTATTCTTTGATTGAATTTCCTAATTAGAGTTCTAATTATAGAATACATTTACGTAATGAAAAAAGAAATCGGCGAAAATTAGAATTAAAAAATACGAAAATTAAAACGGAAAAGAATGAGATTGTTAAAATTGACACTGGATATAGAACAGAAATTACCAAAATTATTGAAAGCTAGTGACAAACAAATGGATGTTGAGCAAATGCGACTTAAGTAAGTTTTAAACCATATAAATGTGAATAAACATTATTCAAAATTTTTAATGTATATCATATAGAATGGAATTATTGGAAAAGAATGCCTTGCGTTAAAAACTAGATTAGATACTGTGCAACAAAAAAAAGCCACAGATCTTGCAACTTTACAAACAGATATTTGGAACAAGTTAGAAAAAATTTTCATGAAGCCTGCAGGTAAAAATAATCAATAAGAAAATAAAAAAGGTATTAAAAGAAATATTGAAGAGAGTCTTCTTCTTTTAGGAGCAATCCACTACCTCCCATTGGCAGTCGTTCTACTATTTACGTTGAATTCGAATCTAAAGCCTTTTTAAGTTATATAATAATTCTAATATAAAATAAATATATTCAATAACTTTAATAGAAAGTCGAACTCGGAAAATTTATTATGATTGTACATCCATAAAAAAAAAATTTTACCGGTGTATCGTATTTGATCATCGACGTTTGTTGGTTCTTCCGATTTGAAGCTTGTGGCAGAACACGAAGCCGTGGCCGGATAACACAGGACACGGATAAAGATGCAACGCACCGTAAACGCGCGTGACATCGTCGAAATACGGTTCGATCTTTTCATTATTTTTTCTCCTTTTTTACTTTTATGGAATTTTGTATTTGTTTAAACCACCGTGTTTAAACTCTTGTTATTGATATCGCTACGTCATAACTTTAGAATGTTTTTTCTAATTTAAAAATCGGTTGATGTTTGGAGCGTATTCTTTTCAGTTTTTTCTTATCACCTTCCTTTTGATTATTCAAAAAAAAAGAAAAATTTTTTGATGAAGAAACTACATTACTGTTTCTAAGGAATAGTATTTATATCGTTTTCTTCTTCTTTTCGTATTCATGATACGATATACATAATTCGAAGAAGATAACACTACCGATATATATCTTCACAGGAATTTTTACAAGAGAAGAAAGTTTTTCACTAACCTCAAAACAAAAATTTTTTATTTCTAATCTTCAATTTTCCGAGTAGAAATTCTATCCTACTTATTATATTTTTATAAAAATTTCTATATTCTTTATCTGAAATCCACCCTGAATCCAAGTTCAATATTAGAACTTTCTTTAAAAAAACTCGACTGGCGATTGACTATAATAGAGAGATTTTATACGATTCGCGTCAAGAAATTTTATTAGCAAAAAGCGTTAATCGGTACAGCTTGTGGTACAGAAGATAGCTTTTCGTAGGAAAATTCAGTTCAGAGCGTTCCCCATCGGCGCTCAAGCTCAAGCATGATACAGGGTGCGAGCTTACAGGGTAAGCTGGCAGCTCTCTACCTGACTAGCAGCAAACCTGTGACGTCAGATCAGCGCTGGTAGAGTATATGAGTCGGACTGGAGGACATCCACGTCACTCGTTCTTGAACCTCTTCATCTCGTTTGTTCTACAAAGAGTTATTCGTTGGTTATTACTTTTCTCGTCGGTTTTGTTGCGCGCCCCTTTCGCATAGCTTCGTTATTCCCGCACATTCTTTCCTCGGATGATGATGCGCACAAGGAAAAAGCTTCGAACGGAATGCTATGTTCATCCAGCGCATGACGCGATCAGTCATGGTTTTTGGGATCAAGGGTCACTGATTACCGATCAGGTAAGTCATCGATTGCTCAGCTAAAACTTTATCTCCAAGTAAGTCGAAAAACCGAGTAATTTGTCGCAAAGTTGTTGCAAGTGAAATTTAGAGAAAAAGATAGAAAATGTGTGAATATTTGTATCAAAAGAACATAACTTTTAAGGAAGAGAGAAAAATGTTTTTGTTTCATCGAAGGCGCTCATGTTCATCATTGCTGAAGTTCTTGCGACCTCAAGTACTCACAACTGGAATTCTTCGTGCACGCGGTCTTTTCAGCGTAAATTCCAGGGATATAATTGCTACTAGAGAATACACGACATCGGTTTTCGCGTTTGAAAATAATGATTATGCAAACATACGGCATCGGTACTAAACAGTACAACGACCCCCGATGATATTGTTGAATTTTTAGATGCACGGTATTCATTATTGCATATGTTCACGACAAATGATAAATGAATTTGATACTCGGTTACTATTTGTAAGTTTCACATTTTTATCGTGATGATGATATTTTTCATAAAATACGTAAATAACATCGTAAAATGAATGGAGAGAAAACCTAGTTAGATTTGTCTCATATTGATTGATGAAATACACTTTTAATGATGAACGTAGAATACTGCATGTGTGTACTGATAATGATATTGATGATTGAATTACTGCGGTAAAATAATGTTGAACATGTATTTGTAATATCAGAATTGAGAAATCTTAAAATGATATAACCCGATATCTTTTTAACATTCAATTTCTTTTGAGTAGGTACATAAATATTTTAATGCATATCACAAAATTATATGCTTTCTGTAAATAGATGTCACAATTAAGAAGATAACGTGAAACTCATTAAAGTCGGTGAAACAAGTCAAAACGAAACAAAGAAGATCAATATATCGTTTCTGCTTCATCTTCTTTCTATTTTGTCGAAAAATAATCTCTAAAATCTTCTCAGAAAAACATTTAGCAAAATAAGCTAATTTAGCTAATATTTCAAATAAGATACATTCGAAAAGTAATTAGTATTTTTTGATTTATCTGTATTGTATTTTTAAGATTACACAGGTTGCTTGAAACTAAGCTTTCTATCCGAAAGTATGGTACCTGCATATGAGTTAACTCATTATCGCTTTTTATCGCATCGTCTCACTGATAACGTGTAATCGTTGGTTTCTCTCAAAAAGATGAGGTATCGATATTTGTCGTCAGATTTAACACAGTGTGTTTTTATTGATTCTTCGAGTACGCGATAGTATTTAAAAAGAATGTAAATATATGCGTGAACAATTGAAGGATGCTGAACGTTTCATTATGCAACTCTTGTCAGTTTTCCTTATGCGAACAAAATAATGAGGAAAGGCATAAAATTTGCTGTTATGGCGTAATCAAATTTAAGACTTGATGATAGTAATTATAAGAGTTTTGCAGTTGAAGGCTACGCCATAGTAAAAGCTATTTATAGCTTTAGCCAGCCACAAAGTCACTAATAAATTATTATTGTGCATTTAAATTACATACTGAATATAGAAACTTTTCGGCAAGATATACAAACGCCTATAGCCATTTTACTTGTGATTGATTTCGACGTTATTAATCATGATTTTAATTGTGAAATTCGTCTAAGCTGATAAGAGAAGAATAAAAGATATGAGAAAAATACGCATATGCATGTAAAAAATACGTACTGAGAAGTCTAATATAAAAGAAATCATTTATCTGTCTAAGTTTGAGTTGCCTCAAAATCAAGTAACAATATCAACTGAATAAATAAAAAAGTTTTTGGATCTATAATGTTATCTTAGGAAAGTTTCCCACTATATTTATATACTCATTTTAGTTTATTTGAAATTAATTATTATTTGCTAATTACAAACAATGTAACTGTTATAGGCACGATAATTCACGATAATTTCAATTAACAATATTGAAAGTGTATTTGTAAGTTTATGGTTTTGCTTTGATCTTCTTCAAAGCTCTTTTACTATTCTTTAAATTTTAAATTCATAGAATATTTCTAAAATAATTATGCGATTAATTTTTCATCAAGTAATACTTGATAACAGTTATCGCTGAAATGAATTCATTCAAAGGCATCTCGGTTGATAGAATTATCGATCAATTCAAAGTTGAGTACTTTCACATCGTAAGTTTTAATATTACTTGAAAACCCGTTATTAGGATGGTATTGTAATCTTTTAAACCGTTCGTTCAATTAAATCTTGATGCAGTCCAGTTCAATGTATTTTTAGGCTCAAGCGTTCAATAAACGCATCAGGATGAAGAAGAGAAAGTGAAGCTACACGACTTTAGTGGCACGAGCCCGAACGCACGGAGGTTAGTGTTCTACCGCGCAATCAGGTCGGCAACGCTAAAGAGTGAAGAAGTTACCGCACCTTCCTGATAACAAGCAAAGCTGCTATGCTCATGCTATATTCCATGACGGCAATACTTTTTGTCTCTTCAGTTTCCTCTGGTTAACATATAAAAACATAAATTGTTTATGTGGAATCGAATTTCTCTCTCATGGGAATTCATTATTTTAAAATGTTCGTTAGGACAATGGAATTAATTTATGAAAAATCAAAATTTCCTTTAACTGTTATAATATGCAGTAAATGTTACAGTGCGAGATGAAATGCGAAATGTTTAGTATTAAGTACAACAAGAAAGCAAATTTAAATGCAGAATAATGACGAAAGTGCGCGCGCGGACTATAAGAGAGCTCATCCATCGACAGTATGGTGATAGCTATGACACCGTCAGCGGAAGCTCTCTTTGTGGACGCTGCTATGATTCCAACGATGTCGACAATAAAAATGGAACGAACATATAATTAAATTTAGAAACTTATTTCCATTTGATTTCTCGTTACTGACGTATTCTTTATTCTATATGAAATTCTTTCGGGATGATTTTCTTATAAATATAAGTAAAATACTGACATTCTTTTTATTAAGTACAAATATACATTATATATAATATAATTTTTAATTACCTTTTATCTTCCTATATTTCTACTTTTCTCCGGGAACCTCTCTGACTTGGAGCCTCGGTTTAAGCACTTAAGCAGACGCCAGCAG
>JAUCMO010000274.1:0-24220 GCA_032399605.1 Melipona beecheii
ATAATCTTGATATTCTACAACTTTTTAGTAGATGATTTCGAAATCCTGGTATTGTAACTCAGCCGCCAACGGATGCTAAAAACTTTTTAAATCTTATCAGAACGTAGTTAAGTCAGAGATTGGTATCGATTAGGATTATATTCAAATGGGCCACACAACAATCGTAGAAACGAACCATTTCGATTATCTTCTGTGAATTGTGCCTATATGATCTGCAGAAGTTATCCTGCACTTTTATAGTTCCCTCATCAGTATCAGATGAAAGTATTCGTAGATTTTGTCGACTTTTATAGACACAATAGAATTCCTATTGTTACATGGAGACATCCAAGAACAAAAGCATTGTTGATTAAGAGGGTGCTGGTTATCATGGGAAAGGTGTCATGGGCATGTTGAAAGCTCATCCAACATCTGCTGGTAATTTGAAAGGTATTTATTAAGAAACTATTTTAACACATTTAATTTTAACGTTATTATATTATAATGTCATTTTATATTGATAGCAACATCTTCAGAAACCACATCATCTTTAGAGCAAGAAAAATATATTATGGCTCTTGTAGCTGCTACTCCATTATCTGCATTAAGACAAGGTTCTGCTTGGGGAATGTCTGATAGTTCTCTTAGTATTGATTCTTTATTATTAGCTGCTGAAGATCGCAATGCTACACCTGAACAATCACGAAGAAATCCATTTAATAAAGCAATTGGAACATTAAGGTATGTATATGTATATATATATATATGTATATACACACACATCAAACATTTTAATATCAAAAAATTTTATTTATAAATAATAAATTAGTTAAATAACATATATATTATTCTTTACAGTTCATCGGGGAGGTAAGGGACCTAAGAACTTTGGTCGTTGGGGTTCATTAAAGATAAAAGACATAATTCCCAAGTCTCTTTAACTTCAGTTCATCAACGAGGAACTGTCAGACATTCTGCAGATTCGGACAGCGGTACTGAATGTGTTCATACCTTCCAACGTGCTGCATTATATATTCTTATGAAAAAAGCTCATATGAAGGTAAAGATAATTTTAATTTGAAATTATTCTAGATGTACATAATGTAATTTTAATGTAGTAGTAATTAATCGTTTGAATAAAAAAGGGTGTTAAAGCGGAATCAGCGCCAAAAACAGACTTCATTCCAGTGGAATATTACGATGTAAGACATACTAAAGCTGCATTTAAGAAACTTATGCGAGCCTGTGTTCCCAGCTCTCCAAATGTAGAACCTGACCAAAGTTTTTTATAAGTATGCATAATTTATTTAGAAGAAATATGGTTTTATTAGATACGATAATTTCTGACAAATAATATTTGATGTTTTAGATTAATTGAAAACTCAGAATGGTTGCAACAACTTCAAAATTTAATGCAATTAGCTGGTGCTGTAATAGATTTAATGGATGTTCAAGGCTCATCAGTAGCTGTTTGTTTAGAGGAGGGTTGGGATACCACAGCAACAGTGTGTTCTGTTGCTCAAGTATGTCTTGATCCACATTATAGAACTATCGAGGGTTTTCGGACCTTAATCGAAAAAGAATGGCTCGGATTTGGACATAGATTTGGGCATAGAAGTAATCTAGCAGCAAATTCTCAAACTACAAATTTTACGCCCACTTTTCTTCAGTTTCTTGATATTGTACATCAAATTAAAAAGCAGTTTCCATTAGCATTTGAATTCAACGAATATTACTTAAAATTCTTAGTGTATCATTCAGTTTCTTGCCGTTTCCGTACATTTTTATTGGACTGCGAATTTGATAGAGTAGAGTGTGGCATTACTGCTGTTGAAGACAAAAGAGGATCGTTAACAAGTCATCATAAAGGTGTAGATACGGGTAGTGATGATGAAACAATTTATCCTGGAGGTAGATTAGCAGGAACAAATACAGGATGTAATCTTGGTCAAAGTATATTTGATTATATTGAAAAGCAACATGCACGGTGTCCTTTGTTTTATAATTTCATGTATACTCCTAACACTGAAAATGTGGTATTAAGACCTGTATCACATTTGCCAAATCTCGATATTTGGCAATACTATTTAGAAGAAGAACTAGCTCATGGACCTGCATACGACTTAGAGGTATTACAACAAGATTCTTAACAAGAGGAAGAAGCAGAAGCTGCTGACGGTGTAGTTAAAAGTAATCGTAAAGTAGTTACACAAGGGTAAGACTAAATTTATGTTATATCTTTTTTTTTTTATGAATTGTTTTATTTATATTATAATATATTATAGGTACGACGGTATAAGTTCAATGGTACCCGATCAATTTTTCTCATCTTTTTAGAAGAAATTCATAGATTAGAAACTGAATTGGGTCATTTACCACAAAAATGGAAAGTTCTTTGGGACAAACTTGAACTGCCAAATACAGATTCACTTGCTGTTAGTAACAAACATTCTAGTTATTTAAAAATAATGTAAATGTATGTATGTATGCATGTATGAAGTAAAATTAATAATCTTTTTGTATTCTATATTTAGAGGCATGCATCATTTAGTACTGCATTAGTCAGATATCACGGCCGATTGATTCATAAACGTTCTACATTAGAGTTACTTTTAAGAGGCAAACTTGCTAGTGGGAGTACTTCAGGAAATGATGGCTCCGTTTATGCACATCCACATAGGTAATTTTTAGTCATTTTGTTTAAAATAAAGTAGGCTGAATAATTTCACGTTCATATTTTTAAAGATTCGAAAGATTAGATTCAGCTACACCAACTCATTGTGATGCTTGTTCTGGTGTATTGTGGGGACCGGTAAAAGCTGGTTTACGGTGTGTAGATTGTGGCCATGTATGTCACGATAAGTGTGCTGATGCAGTACCAAAAAATTGTACGAAGTATAAAACAGTAACTGACAATTTACAAACACATACACTTACGCGAAGCGGGGGTGATAATGGAAGTGTGAATTCAAGTACGAATTATACTCTATGAACTTCTTGTGAATTATGATTATTTTATTGAACACTGTTATTTGTTATTATATTATTTAATAATGTTAATTCATATCTAGGTGTTACTACAATACAAACTTCCTCCCAACAATATTACGAACAATTCTCTAGTAATGTTGCTGAAAATAGAACTCATGAAGGCTACCTTTATAAACGAGGTGCTTTGCTTAAAGGTTGGAAACAAAGGTGGTTCGTATTAGATTCTATAAAACATCAATTAAGATATTATGATGCCATGGAAGATTCTCATTGTAAAGGATATATAGGTATGTGGAAATTAATTTAATATATTGTAACACAAATTTATAAATATTTATAATTTTGCAGATTTAGCTGAAGTAGTATCTGTAACTCCAGCTCAGCCAATGCCAGGACCACCAAAGAAAACAGATGATAAATCATTCTTTGATGTAAATATCTTGTTTTTTTTATTTTTTATTATAGTATCTTTTCAAAAATGAAATTTCTATGTATTTATATTTACAGCTTCGTACAAATAGACGAACATATAATTTTTGTGCTGGCGATGCAGCAACGGCGCAAGAATGGATCGAAAAAGTCCAAGCGTGCTTACAATAGCTTGATTATAACTCTAATTTAAATCGTGCAAGTGACTGATAGATTAAAACAGATTTTAATTTTGTTACATACTATTGTATAGTCTAATAGTACGTATTATAGACTGCAGTAATTTGCTTTAAATATTTCAAATCCAACAATTGTTGGGCTGAACAGTATCATAAATTGAATGTGATGTACTCATATCTTTGACATAGCGTTATTACATAAATGTATATTGTAACTATATATAATTACGTTAAGTTTTAATTATTTCAACTGGAAGATAACAGATCATAACATACTCAATTAAATTTTTTTATTTTGTTTATTATGTTTTTAATATATATAAATGAATATAAATAGAACGTAAAATATGTTTAAATGTTAAATGAAGTACCTACTCTGCGCATTATTATGATATTGTTAGTATTACTCTTATAATTGGAGAAGTTATGATTTTGCTTGTTAAAAAATAGAATGCAAACGAAAATAAGGATATATTTTCTTCTTGAAATCTCATATAATATTTGTTCAATAATTCTACTATTAGTTTTTCTACTATTAGTAGTTTATTAGTAAAATTGAAATTGGAAGAAGAGTTATATATGGTTAATTTTTAGTTGAAACTATTCTTATATTTATGGTATTTTTCGTACGAAATATATTTTTTTTATGCTCGTTGCACATATTATGTATAGATTTTCATATAAACAAAATATTTTAGATTTAATTAAAACAAACAAATTACATAACAAATATTTTAAACATATTATGTGCTCGCAATTCATTTGATACTTTGTTAATATCGTTATGAAATTTAAATATATATGTATATTCAAAAGTAATGTTCCAAATTTTATAATAATAAGGATTAAAATGAAAATTGCTTTGTATTTATTAAAGTCTCTTTGTTCTAATCTGAATTTTTATTTCAAATTTATACACTTTAATTAAAAATTCAATTTTTTTCTCGTTATCTAGTAAAAAAGTGAAGCTCATCATACATCATACAGATAATCTATGGCGTAAGAATCTAGGGTGAAATTTTACCCTACTACAATTTACTAGATAAATATATATACACTGAACCATGTATTATATATATACAACATATAAGAGCACTACATACGTTTATTGTAAGTGTTTTTAGTCCATGATTGGAGGGCGTTTTACTTGGAGAATTGTCAATGTTCTGTCATTTGATAACTTTTCATACATTTTCGATTGTTTGAAACAGTTAAGGTAATTTAAAATAAAATATTCTGTCAACATATTTCTTATTAATTGTATCTATTGTTGTTAATATTGATTTTTAAAATTTCATAATTCTCATAGAACGAAAACATATAGAAAATATGCGTGTCACAAGATTTTTAATTATAAATTATACATAGCAATTTATATACTTTCTATGTTCTCAGTGTATAAAATTGTAAAGATATTTTATTGAAAATGATAGGATGCCGAATATTTTATATTATAGTTAGTATAGTAGAGTAACATATATATTTTGAACATTGATCCAAGCTATGGTTTGCTATATCGAATCCTTATTTAATTTCTCATGCTATTGCATTTGAAGTACATCACTCTTTCTTTCAGAGCGTAGATTTGACAATCAAGAATATAATTTTGGGAAAATCTCCCAACATCTAAAATGACAGATTCAAAATATTTTACCACTACCAAGAAAGGAGAGATATTTGAACTTAAATCAGAGTTAAACAATGACAAGAAGGAAAAAAAGAAAGAAGCTGTGAAAAAGGTGAGTTAATTTTTTATTAAAATATCCTAATTATTTTGTACAAAATACACATAAGCTGCAAGTAATAACCAGAAAATGTAACAATTTGACATTCTCTCAATCAAATATTTACATTTTATAAATAGTTACAATAGTTTTATGCAGCATAAGTGTGCTTTTAAAAGGGAATATATTTTTATAGAAGGTAAGTAAAAATATATGTTGTAAGCATTTATAATTTATAAACATCCATTTAACAAATCTGTTTCATGCTGCACAAAGAAAAGGATGAGTAAAAGCACATAATAAAACTTTTCAAATTCAATAAATTTGAATAATATTATAATATTCAATATTTTACGTATCTAGTACTTTTCATCGATAAATTATTGTTTTAATCATTTATTTCTATTAAATTAAGTATAAATCATATTTATTTAATTAATATTAATATTGTTTTACCAATATTAAGTTAGTAACTTACAATCAATAATTATGGATATTTTTAACTTTATTATGACAAAAGTATTTACTATTTATTTAAGTATACTATTAATTATGTTTAGGTAATTGCTTCCATGACTGTGGGTAAAGATGTATCAGCACTTTTCCCTGATGTGGTCAACTGTATGCAGACAGATAATTTAGAACTGAAAAAGCTGGTGTATTTGTACCTGATGAATTATGCCAAAAGTCAACCAGACATGGCCATCATGGCTGTCAATACATTTGTTAAGGTAATGTAGCTTAAAAACTTAATAAGTACTTACTATGTTTTATTAATGCACTTTTATCCTCTATATATTTTAATGACACTTGGATGATGTTGAGAGTCTCTGTCTGCAAAGAGGCAAGCTGGAAAAGATTTACATAGTAGTAGTTTTTTGTCTCATAAATTTTTCAAATAAATTTGACATCAATTTGCAGCCTGCCTCATATCATGTACAGACCGTGCTTTGCAAATTATATCAGTTTGCACAGAGCTGTCTGCGTTATGGGACGGAATGTATTATTTTTTTCTCTTAATGAATTGCTTATTTTTCAAAGGGCACGAGACTGGAATTTGGCTGAATAAAATATGGCATTTATCTTAAATATCTTAAATTACATAAGAATATATTAATAATTTTTATTGGTTTGAGTTATTACCACCAAATTCCAGTATTTTTCTTTGCATTCCAGCATTGAAAACAGGAATTACGACAGTTGTAACACTTAGCAAAATTATTAAAAAATTTACTGAAAGGGCTCACAATATATGTGTTAGTTTTTTTAATATTAATAATGCACTAGTATACTTTATGCTGGTTTTCAAAATTGAGCATGGAACTTTTTCAACAAGCTACAAAAATATTATTTATATTTAAACAGCTTATAGAAAGTTGTATAATAACACAGCTATATACTTATATATTCAAAATGTAATTGGCCTTATGAGAAAATTAAATGTAAAGTAGCCTCAATGGTAGAATCAAAAATTTATTTCTATATATAATGTCTAATGTGTAAACAGCATGAATAAACCAATTCCTTAAATGTCCATTTTATATGTATGATTGCATTATAAATTGCTGCTTGTATGCAGTGCATACATTTACACTATCTGCACGCAAAGTGTTTTGTTCTTTATACAAAACTTTAGTCTTCATTAATAAATGTAATGAGTGTTAAAATTAATTTCATAATGCAATTATTATAAACATTTTGATGTATACATTTTTAAATGTTTGAATAAATATCATGTAACATATTCTTATGTGCATGACACTGGATTCTCTTAATGTAAAATTTATAATTTAATTTTAATTTATAAATTATTATCAAAAAAAACTATGAATAGAAAAGTCTTAAAATGGATATCTCGTGCTCTTTAAAAAATGATCAGTTCTGCATCACATTACATTAAATGGTTGATAAGTATAATATTTAACAATTAATCAAAATGGTGACGGTGACCAATTTGACCTTTTTCGTTCTGACACGCAAAAGGAGCTAGCGACATCTCCGATGACAAAGGTACCATACCATTTTCTACTTCGTTAAAATTCATGGGTTGAAATAGATAGCCACTGCTGTGACTAGACTTGAATCCCTGGCTTGCCCGATTTTTGCGCAGGATTGCGAGGACCCAAATCCGCTGATCCGAGCATTAGCAGTTCGCACAATGGGTTGTATACGCGTGGACAAGATTACTGAATACCTCTGTGAGCCACTGCGAAAATGCCTGAAGGATGAGGATCCATATGTACGTAAAACTGCAGCCGTTTGTGTGGCCAAGCTTTATGATATTAATTCAGCTTTAGTTGAAGATCAAGGATTTTTGGATCAATTAAAAGATCTTCTATCTGATAGTAATCCTATGGTAAATAAATTAAATTTGTTTCTCATTTGGTATTGATATAAAAATTATTGATTATTTATTATTCCATTCAATTTTTATATTAGGTTGTTGCAAATGCAGTGGCTGCTTTATCTGAAATTAATGAAGCAAGTCCTAGTGGACAACCTTTAGTTGAAATGAATGCGCAAACCATTAACAAATTATTAACAGCTCTTAATGAATGTACAGAATGGGGTCAAGTTTTTATTTTAGATTCCCTTGCAAATTATTCACCAAAAGATGATCGTGAAGCACAAAGCATTTGTGAACGTATTACTCCACGTTTAGCTCATGCTAATGCAGCAGTTGTTCTGTCTGCTGTTAAGGTATATCTAGTAAAACATTAATATTTATAATTAGAATTATAAATAATTATTTCATTCTTTAAAGATAGGTTTCTTCTTACATAGGTACTCATGAAATTAATAGAAATGTTACAATCAGAATCTGATTTTGTTGGGACACTAACAAAAAAGTTAGCTCCACCCTTAGTAACTTTACTTAGTTCTGAACCTGAGGTGCAATATGTAGCATTGCGAAATATAAATCTTATTGTACAAAAACGCCCAGATATTTTAAAACACGAAATGAAAGTTTTCTTTGTTAAGTATAACGACCCTATTTATGTCAAACTTGAAAAATTAGATATCATGATTCGTTTAGCGTCCCAAGCTAATATAGCTCAGGTTTTATCTGAATTGAAGGAATATGCTACAGAAGTTGATGTAGATTTTGTACGAAAAGCTGTGAGAGCTATTGGTCGTTGTGCCATTAAAGTTGAACCTTCTGCTGAACGATGTGTTTCAACTCTTTTAGATCTCATACAGACAAAGGTATTTCAAAATATACATAAAAAAAAAAGAAAATTATTCGTGTGAATAATCTTATATATATTTTTAATGTATTAGGTCAATTATGTTGTTCAAGAAGCAATTGTTGTTATAAAAGACATTTTCCGAAAATATCCAAATAAGTACGAAAGTATTATTTCAACTCTTTGTGAAAATTTGGATACACTTGATGAACCTGAGGCACGCGCATCTATGATATGGATTATTGGAGAATATGCAGAACGTATTGATAATGCAGACGAATTACTTGAAAGCTTTTTAGAAGGATTTCATGATGAAAATACACAAGTTCAATTACAGCTACTCACAGCAATTGTTAAATTGTTTCTTAAAAGACCTACAGATACTCAAGAATTGGTTCAACAAGTTCTTAGTTTAGCGACCCAAGATTCTGATAATCCCGATTTACGAGATCGAGGATTTATTTATTGGCGATTACTTAGTACAGATCCAGCAGCTGCTAAAGAAGTCGTACTTGCTGAGAAACCTCTTATTTCAGAAGAAACAGACTTGTTAGAACCAACACTACTAGATGAATTAATATGTCATATTTCAAGTTTAGCTTCTGTATATCATAAACCACCTACTGCTTTCGTTGAAGGTAGAGCAGCAGGTGCTAGGAAATCATTACCTGCTAGAAGTAATTCAAGTGAAGATTCAACCCAACATACTACACAACCTCATGCTCAAGTTATTCCTGCTCAAGATTCTTTGATAGGTGATCTTCTCAGCATGGATATTGGTAAATAAAACTTTTGTATAGAGTATTTTTTATAATTATTAGTTTAATTATTTTTTATAATTATTATATTTTACAAAATATATTACATATTGAATTATTATAGGTGGTCCAACTATGGTTACTCCAACACCAGCTCCTCAATCAGGATTAGGTTTAGATTTGTTAGGAGGTGGTTTAGATGGAATTTTAGGTGGGACTGATACTGGAAGTAGTGCACCTGTTGTATCTCAGAGTACTACTGGGCTTCTTGGTGACATATTTGGTTTTAATCAAGGTCCTACTTCTTATATTGCACCTAAAGTTAATTGGTTACCTGCTGAGAAAGGTAAAGGATTTGACATATGGGGAACATTCTCAAGGAAGTAAGTCATTTGAATTACAATAATATACAAACATAATGTAATAAATACAATTTTATTTATTTTATAATAGAAATGGACAAATTAGTATGGATATGACATTTACAAACAAAGCAATGCAACCTATGGGTGGTTTTGCAATACAATTAAATAAAAACAGTTTTGGCTTAACACCAGCTGCTCCATTGCAAGTACCAAGTCCTTTAAATCCTGGTGCCAGTATAGATACTAGTATAATATTATCTACTGCTGGTGCAGTGCAACGAATGGAACCCTTGAATAATCTTCAAGTCGCAATAAAAAATAATATTGATGTATTTTATTTTGCTTGTATTGTTCCCATGAATGTATATTTTGCAGAAGATGGACAATTAGATAAAAGAGTGTTTCTTAGTACATGGAAAGATATACCTGCTCAGAATGAGGTATTCATTAATTCGCTATCTATATTATTATTAGATTTACTAGCATATGTTAAACAAGTGGAAACATTTAAATATTTTAGGTACAATATACATTAAAAGGAATAATGTTGACGGCAGATCAAGTTGTACAAAAAATGCAGCAGAACAACGTATTTACAATTGCTAAAAGAAATGTTGAAGGACAAGACATGTTATATCAATCTCTTAAACTAACAAATACTGTTTGGGTATTAAATGAATTAAAAATTCAACCAGGAAATCCTGATGTTACAGTAAGTTAAAATTTAAATCTAAATTTATTTCAGTAGTTTTTATCTTTTAAAATGTTTTATTTAATATATTTTTAAATGTTTTATGTAATATATTTTAATTACAGTTATCTCTGAAATCTCGCTCTGTAGAAGTAGCACCAGGCATATTCCAAGCGTATAATGCAATTCTACATTCTTAAGTAGTAGAGATTAAATTATATTAATTATATTTCGCGTCATGAATCAACAGTTTGTTTATATAAATCATTTTTATTACTGCATACAACTTATCCAGCTGGAAATTATAAAAAATATTTGTTTGTATTTTATCATAAATAACAAATTTAATATACTGTTAAATTTATTATAAAATGGATGTAACTTAAAATAAAAACAGATTATGTTAATTACTCATATGTATATTTATTGAATTTTCTACATATATATATATATATATATATAAAATCATTTAGCATTAATCCAATTCAATTTCAGAATTATTAAAATATAAAATTATTATAAAACAGTTTTTACTAGAAATGAATATAGGATAGGCTAATATAATAAATAAATAAAGTTGTACAATAATTTTGTTTATTTACTGAATATAAAGAGAAATGTATACATTATGTTGCCTTAAACATCGTTATATTAACATTGAACCTTTCTCCTAAATGAGCAACCCTCTGTCAATCGAGCTTTGCCACCTGTGGATGTGCATAATATTGTACGACATCCATCACATTCCACTGATCTTTGTGCATGCGAGAATATGGTTTTAATGGCATAACATCCAGGGCACTTCACATCCATAAAATAGCTATTTGGCTTTTGTACAAGCCTCTTTAGCTTATGTTTCCTTTTCTCTTCAGCTGGACTTGGATGAAGAAAATCTTTAGCAAGGGGCATTCTGCAAAAGAATTAAATTAAAATTTAGATTAGAAACTTGTAGAATATAAATTTTAAAATACTTTTCTAATTCATAATGTCAAATGAAATGTTCTAGAATATTTTCACAACATGATGCAATATAATAAATAACTTTATTTCAATTTGTAATTTACATCTTTAACTTTTAAATAAAAAGCTTGATTTAACTTTAAAAATGATATATGTCATATACTTCGTAAAATTTTGTTGATATTTAAATGTTACATGACATGATATACATAGCATACATATTCTAGAATTGTCTAGCAACGTTCATCTGACATATAATTTTAACTTGATTTTGATAATTCTTCATATAATTTTTGCATTGCAAGTGAAAGATGTGAATTGATATTAAATAATATTATATTCCTAGTCCCCAAACACATTTAAATGACTATAATTGAATATTATTAGTATGCGTATTGATGCTGCAAAAATATACTACTTTGTTACAGATGGTATAAAAAAGTTAGTAGAAACAAATAATTTCTTTTATTATATCTATAATGTATGTAATTTAATATTTTACTTGATGTCCTTACTTACGTGACAGTGTTCGTATTTCGCTTTAAATTCAATAATCACAATTTTTACCACGTGTTTCTTTAGCAACGTTATGAACTGAAAAGAACACGGACTGCCTGATTTTATATGAACAAATTCCCTATTAATGATTCATTGTTGCCAATTAATGAAATTTATATCACTGAATTGTAAAAGGAATAAATATAAAGAAATATTAATCAGTTAATTTGAAACATTCAAAAGTTTATATACTTAAAATATATTGAATTTTATATACAGAATTTTGTAATAAATTATTACATATGAACATTAGTAATATACTATGAACATAGTGTGTTCATAATAATTTTGTTTAGTAGTTCTATTGTATCACATTGATATATATTATTATGTTATAAATATTTAAAACAAATATATTTCATATTTATGTTACGTAGCGTTTTATTTTACAATTCAAAATTGAATTAGTATTCGTGGTCATCAATCATTGGGGCGCTGTAGTCAAGAACAAATATTAAAACACAAGTACATCTATCATTTGTATGATTTCAGTCTCTAAACTTCATAAGCCATTTTGTGCATTGTTCAACTTAACTGTGTAAAGTATTGCTTATCATTTCATTTTGAAATGTCAAAACTTGGTTGATTGATATTATTGAATATCCACGTCTTTGACGTGAACATGCGATTACCGTAAAACGACTGCTGTCAAGCATTATCATCCACATAGCTGGAAGATCACATACAGATTTTGTGTAACAAAGAACTTTCCAATATCTTTTATTAACCTTGGCCTGGTCATCATAACAGTAAGTATCATCCTCAGAGAAAGTTAAAAATAGTTCAATTTAACGAAAAGTTTAACTACACCTACAAAATCGCTTTTTAAACTGGAATGACGTTTGTCCTGCGTAGTATATAAAATTTCGTAACGTAGTGTTTAATTTTTGTCTATTACGAAACTAACGAGCTTTCAATTTCTTGAATTATTTAGATATATCCGTTGACGAATAAGCAGTTAAGATTAATCGCAATTATTCATATTTTGTAACTAAAATAAAATATAGCATCATATCGTATGGAAATTTCTTAGACTAGAAATCGTTGGTAACCTATCACTTTCAGATCATGATTGAGTAGAAATGAAAATATTATGTGAAGTAGTGAAATGATATAAAACCATATAATTCATATGGATTAAGGTACATCAATTAATAAAACAAATGATTATGATATAATGTTGATAAATTGGATGAATAAGATGTACAGAATGTCACATAATACATCTTTATGTTATTATATTATATCAACAACTATGCTGATTCTGTAGTTAATACTGGTTACTGTAGTTAATATAGCAATATTTATCGAATTTGCGTTTTTAAAATAAAATTTATAAAAAAAAATACACACACACACACACATATATACACATATGTATATATATACACATCATTACATATATATAAAAAGATGTGTGCACATTATATATACACACACACACACACACACACACACACACACACACACATACATACATACATACATACATATATATAATTCACAAGATAGTATAAATATCTAATTATAAAATTATATTAACTGTAGAAGTATATTAAAGTATATTAAATTGTTTGCATCTCTGCTATAATAAAATACTAATGTATATTAAATAATTGATATTGTGTAAAGATTTATTGATTAAAAGATTAATAAAGCTTCATTTTCATCAATTATCTATTGTATTAATTTTGTAAAATTAGTGAGTTATCTATAGAAAATAAGAATTTTTTATATTAAGATCCATTATACAAACTTTAATTGATAATATTTATCATTTCAGTACACATTGTTTTGGCAATTTAAATTACAATAATGAGTAACGAGAATTTACAAAAACATCTATATCACAAGCCAGAAAGTATGGAGTCACCATCATCTTTACCTGCTTTCCAAAATTGTATAAATGTATGGATGGAAAAACTGAACAAAGGAATACTATCATGTAGCCATTTTAATGAACATTGGAAAGTCTGGGTTCCAAAGATATATAGTCCAGAACCAAATAGCAATTGTTTAGATTGGGTTTTTGATGAGGAAACAGCACAAAAAGTACTTTTTAATACTTTAGAAGAATTTATTTGTAATGGAGATCCAAAGGTTGTACTAAAAGAACTAAGTCAAATGGATAATGTGATATGTGGTAAAGTGTTCAAAATGGGCGAGGCTACATATAGTTGCAGAGAATGTGGTGTAGATTCAACATGTGTCTTGTGTGCAGATTGTTTTAAACAGTCAGCTCATCGTAATCATAAATATAGAATGGGCACTTCTAGTGGTGGAGGATTTTGTGATTGTGGAGACATAGAAGCTTGGAAAAGAGAACCATTTTGTAACACACATCTAGCTGGAATACAAGCTAAAGAATCTCATGGAAATAAATTACCTGGAGATATAGCAGAAAGAGCAGTAATAACTTTTGAAGCAGTATTAAGATATTGTCATTCAATGTTATCTTTAGAACACACACTTGGATTACCTCCTGATTTGTGCTTGAATAATACAGAGGATGACGATCCTTTGTCACTAGCTACAGAAAATTATTGTACAGTTCTTTTTAATGATGAGACCCATACATTTGATCAAGTAATTAATACACTTATGCGTGTTATGAATTGCTCACAAAGAGATGCATTAGAGTTTGTAACAAATGTTGATAGAGATGGCAGAGCTGTTGTAAGATGTGCTGATTTTCAACAATGTAAAGAATTGCAGAATGATATCGAAAAATTTCGAGCATTAAAAGTACTTGTAGTTCATTCTCATGTAATTGCTCATCAGATATTTGCCATGAAACTTTTACATTGGTTGCAACAATTTATAAATCCCTGTGAAGGTTTCAGGGTACTTTTCAGTAATGTTGCACTCAATACAAAATTGCCAGTTATTTCCATTGTAGAAGGTATACTTATGAAAGATTCACAGTTGTGGAAATCTGCTAGAACAGCATGGCACAGATTATTAATGTCTGGAATGCTCATGGAATATGAAAGTAAAAGAGCTTTAGCAAATGTTTTTACATATAATTATGGTTCTATTATGAAAGATTATATAAGAGATGATCATGATCATTCATTTTCTATTGTTTCATTCTCTGTGCAATTATTTACTGTTCCAACATTAGCACATCATCTTATTGCACATCATGATGTATTGTTCATTTTATTAAACACATTTATTTCGGAAAGTACACGAAGATGTAATGCAGCAGGAAAATTGGAATTCGAAAGAGATACTCCTAATACTTCATTTAAAAGAGCTCTATATATGCTCCAAGATTTACGATATTTACTAAGCTCTAAACCAACTGTTTGGACTGACGAATTAAGGAAAAGCTTTTTACAAGGACTTTCACTTTTGCTCACATTACTTAGCAGTATGCAATGCATGGATTCTGTAGTAAGACAAGTTGGTCAACATATGGAATATGAACCTGAATGGGAATCTGCTTTTAATTTACATATTAGACTATCTCCAGTTATTAGTCTTGCATTACAATGGTGTGGTTCAGATCAAATAGTTTTAATAAAAGCTTTTCGGTTAGTTTTAAGAAAATTATATGAACAGCCAGGACATGAGATTGGTCCACCTCAAGTGAGAGAATTAGCAGATCATAGTGCAACATGTCTTCAATATGATGTATCATCTGAACCAGTATCTATACATCTTCCACTTTCCAGATTTTTAGCAGGTCTTTTTCCATATCTTGAAATGCATGATTTACATTTCCAATGTGCAGAGTTTATCAATCATACAAAGCCAACATTAGAACAGATCATAGAACCGGTATTAGCAACTCAAGTAATGATCGCACAAGTACATAGTGGTATGTGGAAAAGGAATGGATATTCTTTGTTAAATCAGTTATATTTTTATCACAATGTTAAATGCCGCTCGGAAATGTTAGACAGAGATATTATTTTGCTTCAAGCTGGAGCATCTTTAATAGAAAGTAACGAATTTTTAATCCATGTTTTAAATAAATTTAATCTTCTACAATGGGCAAGTTCGGATTTTGATGTGAATGCTATCAAATATCTTGAAGATGAAAGTATCAGACAGACTTTAGTTGAAGAATTTCTAGGATTACTTATAACAATAATAGGAGAAAGATATATACTTGGAGTTGGACAAGTTACTCCTGATGATATTCTGAAAAAAGAAATTATTCAACAATTGTGTATCAAATCTCTTTCTCATTCAGAGCTTAGTAAAACATTATCAGAAGATACATATTTGGAAACTGAAATGGAAAGAGTAATACAAGATATTGCAAATTTTAAAAAACCTTCACAAGTATCAGGAGGGAAAGGAGTATATGAATTAAAACCTCATTTATATTCGGAATATAATGTATTCTTTTATCATTATACGAAAGAGGAGGTAAGTAACTCTGAAGAAACACAACGAAAACGAAGAAAAACTCTAGGTGAATTAGAATGTTGTCCACCTCCTAAACTTCCTAAATTAACAGAAGTATTTAGTTTGGTAACTAATTTATTGCAATGTGATGTCATGTTACATATTATGCAAATTGTACTGGAAAGAGCGCTTAATTGTAGACCTCGCAGATTTTCAGAATCACAAGTACATAAAATTTTACATCTTATTGGATATGCTCTTCAAGAACAAGAATCTGGTTATTATCCCTTTTTTGCTTTTACAACAAGGGCTGCAAAATGGAAAATTTATAAGTTGTTAGAAGATTTATCTAGTAGTCCACGTATAGAAGCACATAAAGATTTATTAACATGGACTTTAACAAAATACAGAGAAGTTGCTGGTAATACTCCGATGGAAGTTAGTACACCTGCTGCACCACGTACAGAGAATGTTGCAACTGAAAATGTTGAAACTGATAAGGAGTGGAGGACAAAAATGGCAGCAGAAAAACGTGCAAGAATAATGGCACAAATGGCTGCTATGCAAAAACATTTTATGAAAAAGAATGCTGAATTATTTGAAGAAGCTGCTTTAGATATGAATAAATCTAATGACCAAGACTCTAGTATGAATTCAAAAAAATGTCCACAAAAAATGCCTGTTGCTGTTGGTATTGGACAAACATCCAGGATATCTGGTGAAGAAACTTATAAAACTTGTATTTTGTGCCAGGAAGATCAAATTGTAACAGCAGCTGGTCCAGCAATGGTGTTAGCTGCATTTGTTCAACAATCCACAGTTCTTTGTCAATACAGGGCTAATACTGATGAACCTGATCCATTATATCTTTCAGCAAAGCTTGGTGCATCACCACATACTGGAACTTGTGGTCATGTAATGCATGTTCATTGTTGGCAAGAATATTTTAACAATGTTCTTGCAAAAGAGAATAGAAGACCATTCCGTTTACGACAACCGGCAAGTTTTGATGTGGAAAAACATGAATATCTTTGCCCACTTTGTGAATGTCTCAGTAATACTGTCTTACCTCTTTTACCACCTCTGAAAACATTGCAACCAACTTCTCAGAATCAACCTGAACTTGATTTTGGTACATGGTTGGAGGCTTTAAGAATTACAATGCAAGTTAGATGTGGATTAAGTGGAAACTTACATGAAGCAAAATCTATTAAAGATGAACACGATCCGACATGTCGGTATTGTATAATGCCACATCCATGTCATATACAAGCTATTCGTGATGAACTTGGAAATGTAGCAAATATATTTGAGTCAAATTATAGTCAACTTGGTCCATCCATTTCAGAAAATTTAATATCTACAATTCAACTTTTTGCACAAGCAACATACACAAAAGAATTTGGCACTGAACCCGATGAAGATGATGATAGGGTGCCGCTATTGGCATGGAAATCAACAGCATATAGTATTCACGCTATAGAATTTCTTTTACGTGATATGGATAAACCTTTATTAGGTGCTTTGTCATCCAGACAAAGAGATAGTTTAGAAGGACTTGCAAGGATTTCAGCTGTTTTAGGATCTAAATGTCAACTACGTTCTCGTATAAAAGTGACATGGACAGATAGAGATATTATTCAAAATAATGCACTCTCTCTTTTAACATTATTGTTAAAAAATCCACATGAAGGGCCAAGTATTCTAGATTGGGATCCATTTGGATTACTTATTCCTTTAATTAATTCATTTCCTAGTCTCTTTTGTACAAATTTTAAGACTGTACCATCAATCATTACAGGCGGAATATTTGAATTTTATGCCTTGCAACTTATATTTATAGCTCTAATAGTGAAAATACTATTAACATCAGATTTTAATGAAGAAATGGATGTAGATAATCCGGAGACAACAGAAGATACATTTTCAGAATCTATCTTAACATTGGTTCAAGTTTTAAACATTAATGTTGGCACACAAACTGCTGCTAATATATGGAGACGAATCACACAAGCTTCTTTGCCTTTTCTTAGATGTTGTGCTCTCTATTTTCATTATATATCTGATGTTCCAGCACCGGAAGAACTAACTAAAATAGATGGAGCGACATACGAAAATATCTGTGCATATTTGGGATTACCAACAACATGTGATGAATTAGTAAAGCCAAATTTAGATATAATTATAAAATTAATAGATATTTGGAAAAGTCATCCCACTGTTCAAATGCATCTATCTGGTGCTAGTACAATCACAATAATAAAGGAACCTTTGAAAGTTAATAAATTAGTGGAGCTTCCAGAAGATTATAGTGAATTGATAAATATGATATCGTCGTTTACGTGTCCAAATAGCGTCCGGGAAGATTCTAAAACTCCGACGCTGTGCCTAGTATGTGGTGAAATGTTATGTTCTCAAAGTTATTGTTGCCAATTTGAACTGAATGATGCGCTGGTTGGTGCGTGCACATATCACGCAAATAAATGTGGAGCTGGAGTAGGATTATTCTTACGAATACGAGAATGTGAAATTCTTTTTTTAAGAATCTCGAATCGAGGATCTTTTGCTTGTCCACCTTATCTAGACGAATATGGAGAAACCGATCAAGGTTTACGAAGAGGAAATCCACTACGATTATGTCATGACAAATACAGGCAATTGAATCAAATATGGTTAGGGCATGGGCTATATGAATCCATATCAAGGGCTATTGAGTCTTCAAGTAGTCCTATGTCAACACGATGGCATCATCTATAACCATTCTAGGATTTTGTGCTCTAGCCTGAACATTTAGTTATAGATATTAAATCTATATTTAGCAGAAACAATCATAGTAATAAATACTATGATTGCTAATCATCTGTTCGATCATCGAAAAAAACTGATGAAATTATTTATTTTGACGATACAGTGTGGATGGCTTTGTATATTTAAAATGATTGGATGTTATTCTCGTTGCGATGTCCTTTTAGATTATTTCAGAGTTTACGGAATTTTCTATTATAATTGTATAAATTAAATATAAATTTCTTTATAATTATTGAGAAATGTATGAATATTGTTGCTTGTAGAAATTAGTTTGTAATATTATTTGAATAATTGTCACATTGTTTACAAAATTCTAGGATCATATGAATAATTGAAGTTGTATAAATGGAAAATGTTTCTGTCTTAGCTATTTTAAGATACTATTAATGATAAACGTCACTTTTCGTATCATTTCACACGTTTTCATAGAGTACATCTAAACTATCTTATGTCATAAATTGTTACAAGTGTAAAAGAGTTGAGTATATAAAAATTTGAAGATGTAAGTTATACAAGTATTAATAATTTTGCAATAATGAAATATTTATTTTAGTTTTGAAGTTTTCGAATCAGTAATGCAACACATAAATGTTGAAAATTCATAAAATATTAAAATTATTTCCGAAAATTCAAATAAATAATGTGACATAATATTTGTTTTCTCATTGCTAGTCTTTTAGTTCAGTACATTTGATATAATAAAATATATAATTTAGTGATATCTCATTGCATAACATTATATCGATTAGTTTTTTGTTTCCAATATTGCAACGCATTAACTTGTATATTGTACAGTTATTTAATATAGATTTATTTATGTATAGGTTTACAATAGATACAGTATATAAATATTACTTAGATTCTGGATCAATTTAACAAGTCTAAAATCTTTAATTAACAATATAGCAAATATAACTATTTTAAATTTTACTTATACACGATAAATTTTAACAAATAGTAACATTGATTATTTATACATAAATAACAATTTTACTGTTAAATTTATGAAGTGCAATATGTATTTATTACTTGTTTCATTTAATTAAAAACATGCAGTAAATATTGTTAATAATAGAAAAAAATGTTTTACTTTTATGAATATCTTGAAATTTTTGTGTAACAAATTATTTATGTATTTATGGTAGATTATTACATATTTGATTATAAACATTTCCAATTAATTAAAGAAAATTCACAAAAGAAGTGAAAAAAAAATGTTCAACTTTGTCAATTATCTATAACATACTGATAAATATATTTTTAAAAATATCTAGTTTATTTAAATTTTAATGGTAATGGGAAATCATTATATTTTAAGAATACTATAATATTTTTAGTAATCACATATAACAACTTTTTGAAAAATTTTATATGAAGATAAAAAATAATTATTTATAATCTATATTTTTAATTACAACTTGAAGTTACTGGCTGCTGTGGAAGCATTATTGGAGAAGGGTAAGAACACTAAAAATTTAATATTAAATATTAATTATGAAATACGTTTAGAGTTATGAAATTTGCTATGCTGAATCATAGATTTCTTTTTGCCTATAATTCTGTTATAAATTATGTTTTTTCACTACAATAGATATAAATAAAATACAATCCTGATTAATAATCTACAATACTTTATGATTTTCATAATTCTTATATTGATTATTATAATCAATAATTCATTATAAACGTGTAATAAACTTTAATGTCTCCATTTAATGGACAATGTATGTTTGCATATAGTTTCAAATAATAAAATAATAAATAAAAAATAATATCACATTTCTAAAAGAAAGAGAAAATAAAATTAGTGATGAGCAGTTAACTTTAGAACATGATACACATATATAATGCGTAACGCAATCAGATGAGAAGTCTAACGAAACAGCTGGATGGAAGGGAGTAATCCCCTCTCTTACTCACTGACATGCTGGCCCTTGTGTGTAACACTTTCGGTTAATAGGTATTTTTATATTTAAAAATACCTATGTATGGGATCTATCGGAAACCACCAATCGTATTTCTCTTGAAAGACTTCATTTCCGCACGCAAGTTCATATATAATAAAAAAGATCTTATAAGATTTGTGCAATGTGTGATAACGATTTTTATTTTCTTTTTAAGAGGAAAAAGAACGATGATTTTGTTAACGAAGAAAATAAAATTTCGATTGTTTCACCGGTAGCGGGATTTGTTTTTTAATCTTACGAGAGAAATTGGTACGATGATGAGTGACATCGGTTCACGTATCTACGTGCGCTGTGTGAGCACGTTAATAGAAAATGTCAGGACTAAGTGTACGAGCAGTGATAATGAATTGTGATCCTAGTAGTTGTCCTTGTTTGACAAAAGAATCCTTGTCGGGTGTTCGTCTCTTTCCTGGTCGTTTACATTGGTACTCGGTAACACCAGTCTATCGATACGGTCAACCGTGGAATGGCAGCAGCCTTAAAAAAGAATCATTCACGCAGAAGGTTGGCCGCGTTAACATTTCTTTCGAATATCTCCCTCGATGGCAGCCACCGCGATACAAAATTAGCTGTTTTATCGCGGAATGGTGCTGCACATGCACGTACCTTAAGCGATAGTCAGGCTCATCAGGTTGATGTTCGTCAAGCCAATCTGACCATTTCTACTGAAGAGGTTCTTGATGACTGTACAGAAGAGCATTTAATATCCTCATCTGCAAAGCAAACAAGCTCTCCACAATTAGTGCCAAAAAGTGGTGAACATAATTCATTTAGTTCAAATTCTGACGGGTTATTGACTCCTGCAAAGGCAGCAGTGGCTGTATTCCTAGAACAAGAAAGAAATTATCCACAGCTTTCTACTGGATTTCATAGTTCATTCAGAGAACGGTAAAACAGTTGTTTAAATTTCCTTATATGTACATGTGTATTTTGTTCCACTTTGGCGAATTATTATTAAATTTGAAATTTCATATGTATTTATCGGAATTCGAATCGTCAATTGTTAATATTATTATAAGGATTTGTTTCAGTTGTTTTGATGTTTTTTATGAAATAAAAAATGAAACAAGTATAACTTCAAGTTGTTTACACATGTTATATAAATCTTATTATCACTTTACATGTGTATAAATAATCGAATTGATTTTATATACCCTTATAGAATAAAATAAATCGTTTTACATAGGTACAATAATGAATTGATGTGGTTATTCATTCCTAGCAAAATTATGATTACTATAAATTTTATTATCTATAATTATGTCGTTTATGTAGTTTATGTAGTTAAGAAAAGAAGAAATTAAATAACAAATTGTATTAGAAGTTATGTAATGTGTAACTTTTTTTTATAAAAATAATGTTCTTTTGTTATATAATTATTTCTTGAAATTATTGAAGATAATATCTTGAATAACTTGTTTTATCTATGTGTTAATATAAGTATTAATTGTTCTATATTAATATTTATTATATAAAACAAATAAAAAAAATTATATTTATTATAGAAAAAAAAGAAATAAAATAAGTACATTTTAGGTTATATTTGTTTCATTTTCTAAAATAATAATAAATAATTTTTTATATTTTAGAATGATGTAACTCCAATAAACCAAAATTATCCATTTAAAATTATTATAACTTTGTAATCAACATTTATGTACAATATATGAAACTATATTTAGAATCTATATTTTAATTTTCATATATTATTAAAAAAAGAAAGTATAAAGAATTTATTTTTGTTTTCTCAGTACTAACACAACTGGCAGTGAATATTCTTTACCTGAAAGACAGAGTTGGTTCTTTTTAATATAAAAAACGTATAACTCATCAAACATATCAACTCTTCGGAAGATATAAAGCATCAATATAATAGTTCCAATGAAAGTATTGGTTCTTTACGTTCTAAACCACAATCCCTCAAAATCAAAATCAAAAGTACAAAATAATGTGCAGTCTGGTTCTGCAAATAGTGGCATAATACCAGAAGTTACAAGAGAATTGCGTTTAATGCAGAAACCTGTAAATGGCTATAAATTTGGAGATGATAGACTGGTTTTGGTTTCTAATAAAACGTGCCATTTCTAGTATTTTCTGCTCTTCCATATAATAAAGGACAAAAGATCTAGTTGGTAAAGATAAACATAAAAAATTAAATAGCATTGTATTTAAAATACACAATAGATACATTCTCTTTTTTTTTTTTTATAGGTCTGAACTACATGTGAAGATACAGGCCAAGAAAAAATATTTCTTCAGAGACCATTGTCAGCAATTAATGATAATATTGATCCCTTTGGTTTATTGGGAATAGAACGCTAAGCAAAAGACGGCCAGGTATTTAAATATACACTGATAATTCTCTCCAGTAGTTCTAAAGTATCAGTAACATTGTATCAATTTATATGATTTATTACCAGAAACTAATTATTGGATTGGGAATATATTATTTACGATTAATGCTACCTTGTTAATTAACGAGAAGTTCACTTTTTATATATATGAATTTATTAATAATTTTATAAATTTTTAGAAATATCTTATGGACAGTTACTTGTCCCATCTAGACAGTTTCAAAGAGATAAAAAATTACATTTTAGGAGATAATGATGCGATAGAACTTATTCCTACAAACATCCTGTAGTTTTCAAGGTATTTACTTTTGTAATAAAACTTAATATATTTTTATTTTTTAGTCCAATATTTTTATTGCAATGTAGTAAGTATAAGTTGCAAGATTATTTTGTCCAGAAAAAATTTTATATTATATAATATTTTTATATATTCCTGTTTCATATATTTTTAATTCATCTTTTATATTTCACTTATATACTCACAGAATATGCACTGCATTATTTTTTTTGTCTTGTAATAAAATCTTTCAACCATATTTTGCAGGACAAAAACTATTACATGGAATGTGGATCACTCAAATGGTAAAAACATAAAATCATATTGCATTAAGCAGGAAATAATTTAGAATTGTGTATATTAGTAAAATGTGGATTATAATTTATATTATTAATTATTTTAGAGCAGACAATTTTTATTAGTATATGTATTATGTATTTTTTTTCAACATTATATAGCACATGCACTACAATACATATTTTTGTGGTTAAATTGGAAATGAAAAAATATTCTTATTATATGTATTGAAAATAAATTTATATTTGAATATAGTGTAGTGAGTTTATATTGCTACAATTAATAAAAAGTAGTTAGTTTGAGTACATATTATACCTTTATTAAAAATATGAA
>JAUCMO010000275.1:0-28850 GCA_032399605.1 Melipona beecheii
TCATTTGTTAGCTGGTTCGGTGCGTATTTGCTGGCTAGATGTCTGTCGGAGGTTCCAGGTCAGAGGGTTTCCTGCCTGCCCCTGTTTCAACTTCAGGCTACAGGCACCAGGCTATTCTTCAAACCTAACCCCTAAACCTAACTTACAAGCCTGCCCTGGCCCCTAGAAGCCTAGCCTAAAGCCTGGCTAAACGCTGGGCTAAATTCCCAGCCTAGCCTAAGCCTAGCCTAGGCCTAGCCCCAAGAGCCTAGCCTAAGCCTGGCCTAGAAGCCTAGCCTGAAGCCTGGCCTGAAGCCTGGCCTAGGCCCTAGCCTCAGAGCCTAGCCTGAGAGCCTGGCCTAGAAGCCTAGCCTGGGCCAGCCTAGAGCCTGGCCTCAGAGCCTGGCCTGAGCCCCGACAGCCTGAAGCCCCTGGCCTGAGCCTGAGCCTCAAGCCCAGCCTGGAGGCCTGGCCTCAGGCCCGAGCCTAGGGCCTGGCCTGAGGCCTGGCCTAGGCCCTACACTGACCTGGCCTGGCCTGAGCCAGGCCTGAAGCCTGGCTAAGGCCTGGCCTAGGCCTGGCCTAGGCCTGGCTAGGCCTGGCCTAAGGCCACCTGGGCCTGGCCTGGGCCTGGCCTGGCCCCTGAGCCTGGCCTAGGCCTGGCCTGGCCTATGACCTAGCCTGGGCCTGAGCCCCTGGCCTGGGCCTGGCCTGGGCCAGCCTGGGCCTGGCCTGGGCCTGGCCTGGGCCTGGCCTGGGCCTGGGCCTGGGCCTGGCCTGGGCCTGGGCCTGGGCCTGGCCCTGGCCTGGGCCCCTGGCACAGGCCTGGCCTGGGCCTGGCCTGGGCCTGGCCTGGCCTGGCCTGGGCCCAAGCCTGGGCCTGGCCTGGGCCTGGCCCCTGGGGCTGGCCTGGGGCCTGGCCTGGGCCTGGCCTGGGCCTGGCCTGGGCCCTGGCCTGGGCCTGGCCTGGGCCTGGCCTGGCCTGGGCCTGGCCTAGGCCTGGCCTGGGCCTGGCCTGGCCTGGCCTGGGCCTGGCCTGGCCTGGCCTGGGCCTGGCCTGGGGCCTGGCACAGGCCTGGCCTAGGCCTGGCCTGGGCCTGGCCTAGGCCTGGCCTGGCCCTGGCCTGGCCTAGGCCTGGCCTGGGCCTGGCCTAGGCCTGGCCTAGGGCCTGGCCTGGGCCTGGCAGGCCTGGCCTGGGCCTGGCCTGGGCCTGGCCTGGCCTGGCCTGGCCCTGCAGCCTGGGGCCCTGGCCCTGGGCCTGGCCTGGCACAAGCCTGGCCTGGGCCTGGCCTGGGCCTGGCCTAGGCCCTGGCCTGGGCCTGGCACAGGCCTGGGCCTGGCCTGGAGGCCTGGGCCTGGCCTGGGCCTGGCCTGGGCCTGGCCTGGGCTGGCCTGAGCCTGGCCTGGGCCTGGCCTCAGGCCTGGCCTGGCCTGGGCCTGGCCTGGCCTGACTCAGGCCTGGGCCTGCTGGCCTGGCCTGAGCCTGGCCTGGGCCCTGGCCCTGGGCCTGGCCTGGCCTGAGCCTGGCCTGGGGCCTGGCCTGGGCCCCTGGAGGCCTGGCCTGACACAGGCCTGGCCTGGGCCTGGCCTAGGCCTGGCCTGGCCTGGCCTGGGCCCCACAACTCAGGCCCCACCAGCCTGGGGCCTGGCCTGGGCCTGGCCTGGGCCCTGGCCCCTATTTTCAGGCCCCTGGCCTGGGCCACAGCCTGGCCTGGGCCTGGCCTGGGCCTGGCCTGGGCCTGGCACCAGGCCTGGCCTGGAACCCCAGCCTGGGCCTGGCCTGGGCCTGGCCTGGGCCTGGCCTGGGCCCTGGCCTGGCCTGGGCCTGGCCAGCCCCCAGGCCTGGCCTGGCCCCTGGGGCCCTGGCCTAGGCCTGGCCTGGAGCCTGGCCTGGGCCCTGGCCCTGGGGCCTGGCCCAGGCCTGGCCCCTGGGCCTGGCCTGGCAGGCCTGGCCTGGGCCTGGCCTGGGCCCACAGCCCAGGCCTGGAGCCTGGCCTGGGCCTGGCCTGGGCCTGACAGGCACAGGCCTGGCCTGAGCCTGGCCTGGGCCTGGCCTGAGGCCCCTGGCCTGGGCCTGGCCTGAGGGCCTAGGCCTGAGGCCTGGAGCCTGGCCTGAGCCTGGCCTGGGCCTGGCCCTGGAGCCTGGCACCAGGCCTGGCCTGGCTGCCAGGCCTGGCCTGAGGCCTGGCCTGGAGCCTGGCCTAGGCCTGGCCTGGGCCTGGCCTGGGCCTGAGCCCTGGAGCCTGGCCTAGCGGCCTGGCCTGGCCTGGAGCCTGGCCTGGCAGCCCCTGGCCTGGGCCCTGGCCTAGGCCTGGCCTAGGGGCCCTGGCCTGAGGCCCTGGCCTGGGCCCACGAGCCTAGGGGCTGGCCCTAGGCCTGGCCTGGGCCTGGCCTCAGGCCTGGCCTGGGCCTGGCCTGGAGCCTGGCCTGAGGCCTGGCCTAGGCCTGGCCTAGCCAGGCCTGAGCCTGGCCTGAGCCCTGGCCTGGAGGCCCACCTAGCCTGAGGCCTGGCCTGGAGCCTGGCCTGGCCTGGGCCTGGCCTGGGAGCCTGGCCTGGGCCCCTGGCCTGCAAAGCCCTGGCCTAGGGCCTGGCCTGAGGCCTGGCCTGGAGCCCAGCCTGAGCCTGGCCTAGGCCCCACAGGCCTGGGCCTGGCCTGAGGCCTGGCCTGGGCCTGAGCCTGGGCCTGCCAGGGCCTGGCCTGGGCCCTGGCCTGGGCCTGGCCTGGAGGCCTGGCCTGGAGGCCTGGCCACTGGGAGGCCTGGCCTGGGCCCTGGCCTGGAGGCCTGGCCTGGAGCCTCAGCCTGGCCTGAGGCCTGGCCTGGGCCCTGGCCTGGGCCTGGCCACAGGCCCCAGGCCTGGCCTGAGGCCCCTGAAGCCTGGCCTAGGGCCTGAGCCCTGGCCTGGGCCTGGCCTGGGGCCCTGGCCTGGGCCTGGCCTGGAGGCCTGGCCAGCCTGGCCTGGAGCCCTGGCCTGAGGCCCTGGCCTGGGCCTGAGCACAGCCCTGGCCTGGAGCCTGGCCTAGAGCCTGGCCTGGAGGCCTGGCCTGAGCCTGGCCCTAGGCCTAGAGCCTGGCCTGGCCTGGGGCCTGAGCACCCTGGGGCCCTGGCCTGAGGCCCTGGCCTGGGCCCTGGCCTGAGGCCTGCCCAGCCTGGAGCCTGGCCCTGGGCCTGGCAGCCTGAGAGCCTGGCCTGGGCCTGGCCTGGCCTGGGAGGCCTGGCCTGAGGCCTGGCCTGGAGCCTGGCCTGGGCCCTGGCCTGAGGCCTGGCCTGGAGCCTGGCAGCACAGCCCCTGGCCTGAGCCAGGCCTGGCCTGGGCCTGGCCTGGAGCCTGGCCTGGGCCTAGCCCAGCCTGGAAGCCTGGCCTGAGGCCTGGCCCTCAGGCCTGGCCTGGGGCCTGGCCTGGCCTGGAGCCTGGGGCCCTGAGCCTGGGCCCTAGGCCTGGCCTAGGGCCTGAGCCTGGGCCTGGCCTGGGCCTGAGCCTGGCCTGGGGCCTGGCCTGGGCCTGGCCTGAGGCCTGGCCTGAGGGCCTGGCCTGGGCCTGGCCTGAGCCTGGCCTGGGCCTGGCCTGGGCCTAGCCTGGGCCTGGCCGAGCCTGGCCTGAGCCCTGCAGGCCCTGGCCTGAGCCCTGGCCTGAGGCCTGGCCTCAGGCCTGGCCTGAGGCCTGGCCTGAGCCTGGCACAGAGCCTGGCCTGGGCCTGGCCTAGGCCTGGCCTGAGGCCCCCTGGCCTCAGGCCTGGCCTGGGCCTGGCCTAGGCCTGGCCTGGGCCTGGCCTGGGCCTGGCCTGGGGCCCTGGCCTGGAGCCTGGCCTGGGGCCTGGCACTAGGCCTGGCCTGGGCCTGGCCTGGGCCCTGGCCCCTGAGGCCTGGCCTGAGGCCCTGGCCTGAGGCCTGGCCTGGGAGCCCCCTGGCCTGAGGCCTGGCCTGGGAGCCTGGCCTGGGCCTGGCCTGAGGCCCTGGCCTGAGGCCTGGCCTGGGAGGCCTGGCCTGGGCCTGGCACAGGCCTGGCCTGGCCTGGCCAAGTACAGCCTGAGCCTGGCCTGGCCTGGGGCCTGGCCTGGGCCTGGCACCAGGCCCTGGCACAGGCCTGGCCACCAGGCCCTGGCCTGGGCCCTGGCCTGGGGCCCTGTGGCCTGGGGCCTGGCCTGGGCCTGGCCTGGGCCTGGCTAGGCCTGGCCTGACCCCTGGCCTGGGGCCTGGGGCCACCAGGCAGGCCTGGGCCTGGCCTGGGGCCTGGCCTGGGCCTGACTGGGGCTGGCCTGGGGCCTGGCCTGGAGGCCTGGCACCAGGCCCTGGCCTGGCCTGGGGGGCCTGGCCTGGGCCTGGCCTGGGCCCCTGGCCTGGGCCCTGGCCTGGAGGCCCTGGCCTGGCCCTGGCCTGGGCCCTGGCCTAGGCCTGGCCTGAGGCCTGGCCTGGGCCCTGGCCTGAGCCTGGCCTGGGCCTGGGCCTGGCCTGAGCCTGGCCTGGGGCCCCTGAGCCTGGGCCCTGGCCTGGGCCCTGGCCTGGGCCTGGCCTGGAGCCTGACCCGGCCCTGGGAAGCCCTGGCCTGGGCCTGGCCTGGGCCCTGGCCTGAGGGCCTGGCCCTGAGCCTGGGCCTGAGCCTGGCCTAGGCCTGGCCCTGGGCAGCCTGGCCTCAGAGCCTGGCCTGGGGCCCTGGCCTAGGCCTGGCCTGGGCCTGGCCTGGGCCACGAGCCTGGCCACCTGGGCCTGGCCTGGGGCCTGGCCTGAGGCCTGGCCTGGGCCTGGCCCCTGGAGGCCTGGGCCTGAGGCCTGGCCTGGGCCCCTGGCCTCAGGCCCCTGGCCCTGGAGCCTGGCCCTGAGGCCCTGGCACCTGGCCTGGCCTGGGCCCTGGCCTGAGGCCCTGGCCTGAGCCTGGCCCTGGCCCCAGGCCTGGCCTGGCCCTGGCCTGGCCCCTGAGGCCTGGCCTGAGGCCCTGGCCTGGGCCTGGCCTGGAGCCCTGCAAGCCTGAGGCCTGGCCTGGGCCTGGCCTGAGCCTGGCCTGAAGCCTGGCCTGGGCCTGGCCTGGGGCCTGGCCTGGGCCCTGGCCTGAGCCTGGCCTGGCCTGGCCTAGGCCCTGGCCTAGGCCTGGCCTGGGCCTGACACTGGCCTGGGCCACAAGCACAGGCCTGGCCTGGCCTGGGCCACAGCCTGGGCCCCTGGCCTAAGAGCCCTGGCCTGGGCCCACCAGCGCAAGCCCCTGGCCCCTGGAGCCTGGCTGGGCCTGGCCTGGGCCTGGCCTGGGCCTGGCCTGAGCCTGGCCTGGGCCTGGCCTGAGCTGAGCCTGGAAGCCCTGGCCTGGCCCTGGGGCCACCAGCTGTGCCTGGCCCCTGGAGCCCTGGCCTGAGCCTGGCCTGGGCCTGGCCTGGGCCTGACACAGGCCCTGGCCTGGCCTGGGCCTGGCCTGGGCCTGGCCTGGGCCTGGCCTAGGCCTGGCCTGGGCCCTGGCCTGGGCCTGGCCTGGCCTGAGCCTGGCCTGGAGCCCTGGCCTGGGCCACCAGCCTGGGCCTGGCCTAGGCCTAAGCCTAGCCTAGCCTGGGGCCTGGCCTGGGCCCACAGCCTGGGCCTGGCCTGGGCCTGGCACCAGGCCTGGCCCAGGCCTGGCCTGGCCTGGAGGCCCAGGCCTGGGCCTGGCCTGGGGCCTGGCCTGGGCCCTGGCCTGGGCCTGACAGCCAGGCCTAGGCCCCTGGCCTGGGCCTGGCCTGGCCCCTGGCCTGGCCTGGGCCTGGCCTGGGCCCCCAGCCTGGGCCTGGCCTGGCCTGGAGGCCTGGCCTGGGCCTGGCCTGGGCCTGGCCTGGGCCCTGGCCCCTGGGGCCCTGGCCTAGGGCCCTGGCCTGGGCCTGGCCTGGGCCTGGCCTCAGGCCCTGGCCTGGGGCCTGGCCTGGGCCCTGGCCTGGAAGGCCTGGCTTCCCTGGAAGCCCTGGCCTGAGCCTGGCCCTGGCCTGGGCCACAGCCTGGGCCCTGGCCTGGAGCCCTGGCCTGGAGGCCTGGCCTAGGCCCCAGCCTGGGGCCCTGGCCTGAGGGCCTGGCCTGAGGCCTGGCCTGGCCTGAGGCCTGGCCTGGGCCCCAGGGCCTAGGCCTGGCACTGAGGCCCTGGCCTGGAGGCCCTGGCCTGGGCCTAGCAGCCTGAGGCCTGGCCTGGGCCCTGGCCTGGGGCCTGGCCTGAGGCCCTGGCCTGGGCCCTGGCCCCAGAGCCTGGCCTGAGGCCCTGGCCTGGGCCTGGCCTAGGGCCTGGCCTGGCCTGAGCCTGGCCTGAGCCTGGCACAGAGCCTGGCCTGGGGCCCTGGCCTGGAGCCTGGCCTGGGCAAGGCCTGGCCTAGCCCGAGCCCCTGGCCTGAGGCCTGAGCCTGGGCCCTGGCCTCAGGCCTGAGCCTAGGCCTGGCCTGGGAGCCTGGCCCTAGGCCTGGCCTGAGGCCTGAGCCTGAGCCTGGCCTGGCCTGAGCCTGGCAGCCTAGGCCTGGCCTAGGGCCTGGCCCTGGGCCTGAGCACAGCCTGGGCCCTGGCCTGGGCCTGGGCACCAGGCCTGGCCTGAGGGCCTGGCCTGGGCCTGGCCTGGCACAGGCCTGCCCAGGCCTGGCCTGGAGCCCTGGCCTGAGGCCCTGGCCCTGAGCCCTGGCCTGGCCCTGAGGCCCTGGCCTGGAAGCCTGGCCTGCAGGCCTGGCCTGAGGCCTGGCCTGAGGCCTGAGCCTGAGGCCCTGGCCTGGGGCCCTGGCCTGCAGCCCCTGGCCTGGCCTGAGGCCTGGCCTGGAGCCTGGCCCTGAGGCCTGGCACTGGAGCCCTGGCCTGAGCCTGGCCTAGAGCCCTGGCCTGGAAGCCTGGCCTGAGGCCTGGCCTCAGGCCTGGCCTAGGCCCCAGCCTGGGGCCTGAGCCTGAGGCCTGGCCTGGGCCTGGCCTGGGCCTGGCCTGAGGCCTGGCCTGAGCCTGGCCTGAGCCTGGCCTGGGCCAGCCCTGGCCTGAGAGCCCTGGCCTGGAGCCCTGGCCTGGGCCTGGCCTGGCCTGGCCCCTGGCCTGAGGCCTGGCCAGCCTGAGGCCTGGCCCTGGGCCTGAGCCTAGGCCTGGCCTGGGCCCTGGCCTGGAGGCCTGGCCTGAGCCCCACAGCCTGGCCCTGGGCCTGGCAGCCTAGGCCTGGCCTGGCCTGGGCCACCAGGCCTGGGCCTGGCCTGAGCCTGGCCCTGGAGCCTGGCCTGGGGCCTGGCCTGAGGCCCTGGCCTGGGCCCACTGGCCTGGGCCCTGGCCTGAGCCTGGCCTGGAGGCCTGGCCTGAGGCCCTGGCCTGAGCCTGGCCTGGGCCTGGCCCCAGGCCTGGCCTGGGCCCCTGGCCTGAGGCCTGGCCTAGAGCCTGGCCTAGGGCCTGGCCTGGCCTGGCCTGGGCCTGGCCTGCAGCCCTGCAGCCTAGGGCCACCAGCCTGAGCCTGGCCTGAGGCCCATGGCCTGAGGCCCTGGCACTGGAGCCCTGGCCTGAGCCTGGCCACCAGGCCTGGCCCTGGCCTGGCACCAGGCCTGGCCTGAGCCTGGCCCCTGAGGCCTGGCCTGGGCCCTGGCCTAGGGCCTGAGCCTGGGCCTGGCCTGGAGCCTGGCCTGGGCCTGGCACCAGCCTGGCCTGGGCCTGAGCCTAGGCCCCTGGCCTGAGGCCCTGCAGCCTGGGCCTGGCCTGGAGCCTGCAGCCTGGGCCTGGCCCCTGGGCCTGGCCTGGGCCTGGCCTGGAGCCTGGCCTAGAGCCCTGGCCTGGGCCTGGCCCAGGCCCTGGCCTGGAGCCTGGCCTGGAGCCCTGGCCTGGGGCCTGGCCTGCAGGCCCTGGCCTGAGGCCTGGCCTGAGGCCTGGCCTAGAGCCTGGCCTGGGCCCTGGCCTGAGCCTGGGCCTGGGCCTGGAGCCTGGCCTGAGGCCTGGCCTGGGCCCCAGGCCTGGCCTGGCCTGAGCCTGGCCTAGCCTGAGCCTGGCCTGGAGCCACGAGCCTGGCCTGAGGCCTGGCCTGGGCCTGGCCTAGGCCTGAGCCTGAGCCTGGGCCTGAGCCTGGCCTGGCCCAGAGCCTGGCCTGGCCTGGCCTGGGCCCCAGCAGCCTGGGCCTGGCCTGGAGGCCTGGCCTGAGGCCCCCAGCCTGAGGCCTGGCACCCTGGAGCCCTGGCCTGGGCCTGGCCTGGAGCCTGGCCTGGAGCCTGGCCCCTGGGCCTGAGCCTCAGGCCTGGCCTGGAGCCTGGCCTGGGCCCCTGGCCTGAGCCCTCAGGCCTGGCCTGGAGCCTGGGCCCTGGAGGCCTGGCCTGAGCCTGGCCTAGGCCCTGGCCTGGGCCTGGCCTGAGGGCCCTGGCCTGAGGCCTGGCCTGGGCCTACAGGCCTGGAGCCTGGCCTCAGGCCCTGGCCCTGGGGCCTGAGCCTGAGCCCCTGGCCTGCGAGCCTGGCCTGGGCCTGGCCTGGGCCCACAGGCCTGAGCCTGAGGCCTGGCCTGAGGCCTGGCCTGAGGCCTGGCCTGAGGCCTGGCCTGGGCCCCTGAGCCTGAGCCCTGGCCTACAGGCCTGGCCTGAGGCCTGGCCTGAGGCCTGGCCTGAGGCCCTGGCCTAGGCCTGGCCTGAGCCTGGGCCCTAGGCCTGACAGCCTGGGCCTGGCCTAGGCCCTGGCCTGGGGCCTGGCCTGGGCCTGGCCTGGAGCCCTGGCCTGAGGCCTGGCCTGAGCCTGGCCTGAGCCTGGCCTGAGCCTGGCCTGGCCTGGCACTAGGGCCTGGCCTGGGCCTGGCCTGGGCCTGGCCTGGGCCTGGCCTGGGCCTGGCACTGAGCCTGGCCTGAGGCCTGGCCTGGGCCTGCGCCCTGAGGCCCACAGGCCTGGCCTGAGCCTGGGGCCTGGGCCCTGGGCCCACAGCCTGGCCAGAGGCCTGGCCTGGGGCCTGGCCTGAGGCCTGGCCTGGGCCCTGGCCTGGGCCTGGGCCTGGCCTGAGGCCTGGCACAGCCCTAGGCCCCTGGCCTGAGGCCTGGCCTGGAAGCCCATGGCCTGGGAGCCTGGCCTAGGGCCTGGCCTGGGCCACGAGCCTGAGGCCTGGCCTGGAGCCTGGCCTGGGGCCCTGGCCCTAGGCCCTGGCCTGGAGCCCTGGCCTGGGCCTGGCCTGGGCCGCCTGGAGGCCTGGCCTGGGCCTGGCCCTGAGGCCTGGCCCACCCTGGGCCTGGCCTGGAGGCCTGGGCCCTGGGCCTGAGCCTGGCCTGGGGCCTGGCCTGAGCCTGGGCCTGGCCTGAGGCCCTGGCCTGGAGCCCTGGCCTGAGGCCCTGGCCTGAGGGCCTGGCCTGGGCCAGCCTGGCCTGAGCCTGGCCTGGGCCTGGCCTGAGGCCTGGCCTGGGCCTGGCCTGAGGCCTGGCCTGAGGCCTGAGCCTGGAGCCTGGCCTGAGCCTGGGCCTGGCCTGAGCCTGGCCTGGGCCTGGCCTGAGGCCTGGCCTGAGCCCTGGCCTGGGCCCCTGGGCCTGGAGCCTGAGCCTGGCCCTAGGGCCTGGCCTGGGCCCTGGCCTGGAGCCTGGCCTGGGGCCTGGCCTGGGCCCTGGCCTGGGGCCCTGGCCTGAGGCCTGGCCTCAGGGCCCCTGGCCTGGGCCTGGCCTGAGGCCCTGGCCTGAGGCCTGGCCTGAGGCCTGGCCTAGGCCTGGCCTGAGCCTGGCCTGAGGCCTGGCCCTGAGCCCTGGCCTGAGCCTGGCCCTGGCCTGGCCCACAGGCCTGGCCTGGGGCCTGGCCTGGGCCCTGGCCTGAGGCCTGGCCTGAGGCCCTGGCCTGAGGCCTGGCCTGGGCCTGGCCTGAGGCCTGGCCTGGCAGGCCCTGGCCTGGGCCCACTGAGCCCTGGGCCTGGCCTGGAGGCCACAGGCCTGGGCCTGAGCCTGGGCCCTGGCCTAGGCCCCGGCCTGGGCCTGAGCCTGGGCCCTGGGCCCAGGGCCTGGCCTGGGCGCCTGGGCCTGGCCTCAGGCCTGGCCTGGAGCCTGGGCCCCTAGGCCTGGCCTGCAGGCCTGGCCTGGAGGCCCTGGCCTGGGCCTGAGCCTGAGCCTGGCCTGGGAGCCTGAGCCTGGGCCTGGCCTGGGAGCCCTGGCCTGGAGGCCCTGGCCTGGGCCTGGCCTGGGCCTGGCCTGGGCCCTGGCCTGGGCCCTGGGCCTGAGCCTGGGCCTGGCACAGGCCTGGCCTGAGCCTGGCCTGAGGCCTGGCCTGGGCCTGGCCTGGAGCCAGCCTGGCCTGAGCCCTGGCCTGGAGGCCTGGCCTGGCCCTGAGCCCTAGGCCTGGGCCTGGGCCTGGCCTGGAGCCTGGCCTGAGGCCTGGCCAGCACAGGCCTGGCCTGAGCCTGGCCTGAGGCCTGGCCTCAGCCTGAGCCTGGGCCCTGAGCCTAGAGCCCTGGCCTGGGCCTAGCCCCAGGCCCACAGCCAGCCTGGGGCCTGGCCTGAGGCCCTGGCCTGGGCAGCCCTGGCCTGGGCCTGGCCTGGGGCCTAGGCCTGGCCTGGGCCTGGCCTGGGCCTGGCCTGGGCCTGGCCTAGGCCTGTGGCCTGGGCCCCTGGCCTGGGCCTGGCCTGGGCCCTGGCCTGAGCCTGGCACAGGCCTGGCCTGGAGGCCTGGCCCTGGAGGCCCTGGCCTGGAGGCCTGGCCTGGGGCCTGGCCTGGGAGCCTGGCCTGGAGGCCTGGCCAGGCCTGGCCCCTGGCCCTGGCCTCAGCCCTGGCCTGGGCCTGGCCTGAGCCCTGGCCTGGGCCCCAGCCTGGGCCTGGCCACCAGGCCTGACACAGGCTGGCCCTGGCCCCTGGCCACCAGGCCTGGCCTGGCCTGGGCCCCTGAGCCTGGGCCCTGGCCTGGGCCTGGCCTGGGCCTGGCCTAGGCCTGGCCTAGGCCTGGCCTGGGCCTGGCCTGGGCCTGGCCTGGGCCTGGCCTGGGCCTGGCCTGGCCCCACAGCCAGGCCTGGCCTGGGCCTGGCCACAGCACCAGGCCTGGAGGCCTGGCCTGAGCCTGGCCTGGAGCCTGGCCCCTAGGCCTGGCCTGAGGCCTGGCCTGGAGGCCCTGGCCTGAGGCCTGGCCTGAGGCCCTGGCCTGGGCCTGGGCCCTGACAGGCCTGGGCCTGGCCTGGGCCTGGCCTGGGCCTGGCCTGGAGCCCCTGGCCTGCACTGGCCTGGCCTGGGCCTGGCCTGAGGCCTGGCCTGGGCCCTGGCCTGGGAGCCTGGCCTGGAGCCTGGCCACATGGGCCTGGCCTGAGCCCTGGCAGCCTGGCCTGGGCCTGGCCTGAGGCCTGGCCTGGGCCCTGGCCTGGAGCCTGGCCCTGGAGCCCTGGCCTGGGCCCCACCAGCCTGGCCTGGGCCTAGCCCTGGGCCCTGGCCTGGAGCCCCTGGCCTGCAGGCCTGGCCTGAGGCCTGGCCTGAGGCCTGGCCTCGAGGCCCTGGCCTGAGGCCTGAGCCTGGGCCTGGCCTGGGCCCTGAGCCTGGGCAGGCCTGGCCTGGGCCTGGCCTAGGCCCTGGCACAGGCCTGGCAGCCTGGGCCTGGCCTGAAGCCTGAGGCCTGGCCTGGGCCCTAGCAGCCTAGGCCTGGCCTGGGCACAGGCCTGGCCTGAGGCCCTGGCCTGAGGCCCTGGCCTGGGCCCTGGCCTGAGCAGCCTGAGGCCCTGGCCTGGAGCCTGGCCTGAGGCCTGGCCTGGGAGCCTGGCCTCAGGCCTGGCCTGGGCCCTGGCCTGGGCCTAGGCCTGAGCCTAGGGCCTGGCCTGGGCCAGGCCTGGCCTGGAGCCCTGGCCTGGAGGCCTGGCCTGGAGCCTGGCCTGAGGCCTGGCCTGGGCCTGGCCTAGGCCTGGCCTGGAGCCTGAGCCCTGGCCCTGAGCCTGGCCTGGAGCCTGGCCTGAGGGCCCTGGCCTGGGGCCTGGCCTGGGCCCTGGCCTGGGCCTGGCCTGAGCCTGGCCTGAGGCCCTGGCCTGAGGCCCTGGCCTGGGCCTGGCCTGAGGCCCTGGCCTGGAGGCCTGGCCTGGGCCTAGGCCCTGGGCCTGGCCTGGGCAGGCCTGGCCTGAGGCCTGGCCCTGGGCCTGGCACCAGGCCTGGCCTGGGCCCTGGCCTGGGCCTGGCCTGAGCCTGGGCCCTGGCCTGAGCCTGGCCTGAGCCTGGCCTGAGGCCTGGCCTGAGGCCCTGGCCTCAGGCCCTGGCCAGCCTGGAGCCCTGGCCTGGGCCTGAGCCTGAGGCCCTGGCCTGAGGCCCTGGCCTGGGGCCCTGGCCTGAGGCCTGGCCTGGAGGCCTGGCCTGAGCCTGGCCCCACTGGGCCTGGCCAGGCCTGGCCTGGGGCCTGGCCTAGGCCCTGGCCTGAGGCCTGGCCTGAGGCCCCAGGCCTGGGCCTGGCCTGGGCCCTGAGCCTGGCCTGAGGCCTGGCCTGAGGCCTGGCCTGAGGCCTGGCCTGGAGCCCTGGCCTGAGGCCTGGCCCTGAGGCCTGGCCTGGAAGCCTGGCCTGAGCCTGGGCCTGGGCCTGAGGCCTGGCCCTGGGCCTGGCCTGAGGCCCTGGCCCTGAGCCTGGCCTGGAGCGCCTGGCCTGGGCCTGAGCCTGAGGCCTGGCCTAGGGCCTGGCCTGAGCCTGAGCCTGGGCCCACCAGCCTGGGCCTGAGCCTAGGGCCTGGCCTGAGGCCTGGCCTGGAGGCCTGGCCTGGAGGCCTGGCCTGAGGCCTGGCCTGAGCCCTGGCCTGAGCCTGGCCTGCAGGCCTGGCCTGAGCCTGGCCTGGGCCCTGGCCCTGGCCTGAGGCCCTGGCCTGAGCCCACTGGCCTGGCAGGCCTGGCCCTGCAGGCCTGGCCTGGGCCCTGGCCTGAGGCCTGGCCCTGAGGCCCTGAGCCTGGGAGCCTGGCCTGGGCCTGAGCCTGGGCCCCTGAGCCTGGGCCTGGCCTGGCCTGGGCCCCTGGCCTGAGGCCTGGCCTGAGGCCTGGCCTGGAGCCTGGCCTGGGGCCCTGGCCTGGGCCTGGCCTGGGCCACAGCCTGGGCCTGGCCTAGGCCCACGAGCCTGGCCTGAGCCTCAGGCCTGGCCTGGCCTGAGCCCACCAGCCTGAGGCCTGGCCTGAGGCCTGGCCTGGGGCCTGGCCTGGGCCTGGCCTGGAGCCTGGCCTAGGGCCCCAGCCTGGGCCCCCAGCCTGAGGCCTGAGCCTGAGGCCTGAGCCTGAGGCCCTGGCCTGAGGCCTGGCCTGGGCCCTGGCCTGGGCCTGGCCTGAGGCCTGGCCCTGGGCCTGGCCTGGGCCCTGGCCTGAGCCTGGAGGCCCTGGCCTGGGGCCTGGCCTGAGGGCCTGAGCCTAGGGCCCTGGCCTGGGGCCTGGCACTGAGGCCACCTGGCCTGGGCCCTGGCCCACAGGCCTGAGCCTGAGGCCTGGCCTGAGCCCTGGCCTGGAGCCCTGGCCTGAGGCCCTGGCCTGGGCCCTGGCCTGAGGCCCTGGCCTGAGGCCTGGCCTGGGCCCTGGGCCTGAGCCTGGCCTGGGCCTACCAGCCCAGGCCCTGGCCTGGAGCCTGGCCTGGCCTGGCCTGGAGCCTGGCCCACCAAGGCCTGGCCTGAGCCTGGGCCTGAGCCTGGAAGCCCTGGCCTGAGCCTGGCCTGAGGCCTGGCCTGAGCCCTGGCCTGAGGCCCTGGCCTGAGGCCTGGCCTGGGCCCTGGCCCCTGGGCCTGGCCCCTAGGCCCTGGCCTGGGCCTGGCACCAGAGCCCTGGCCTGGGCCTGGCCTGGGCCTGGCCAGGCCTGGCCTGGGGCCTGGCCTGGGCCTGGCCTGAGGCCCTGGCCTGGGCCTGGGCCCTGAGGCCTGGCCTGGGCCTGGCCTGGAGCCCTGGCCTAGGGCCTGGCCTGGGCCCTGAGCCTGACCAGGCCTGGCCTGGGCCTGGCCTGAGGGCCCACCTGGCCTGGGCCCTGGCCTAGGGCCTGGCCTGAGCCCTGGCCTGGGCCTGAGGCCTGGAGCCCTGAGCCTGAGGCCCGCAGCCTGAGCCTGAGCCTGGGCCCCTGGCCTGGAGCCTGGCCTGAGGCCTAGGCCTGGCCTGGGCCTGAGCCTGAGGCCTGGCCTGGGCCCTGGCCTAGGCCCTGGCCTGAGCCTGGCCTGGAGCCTGGCCTGGAGCCCTGGCCTGAGGCCTGGCCCTGGGCCTGGCCTGGGCCCTGCACTGGCCTGAGGCCTGAGCCTGGCCTGGGCCTGGGAGCCCAGGCCCTGGCCTGGCCCTGAGGCCTGGCCTGGCCCTGAGCAGGCCCTGGCCTAGGGCCCTGGCCCTGGAGCCTGGCCTGAGCCCTGGCCTGGGCCTGGCCTGACAGGCCTGGCCTCAGGCCCTGAGGCCTGGCCTGAGGCCCCTGGCCTGAGGCCTGGCCTGGGGCCCTGGCACCCTGAGGCCTGGCCTGGAGCCCTGGGCCTAGGCCTGAGCCCTAGGCCTAGGGCCTGAGCCCACAGGCCTGGGCCTGGCACTGGCCTGGCCTGGAGCCTGGCCTGGGCCTGGCCTGGGCCTGAGGCCCTGGCACCAGGCCCTGGCCTGGAGCCCTGGCCCTGGAGCCTGGGCCTGGCCTGGCCTGGACAGCCTGGCCTGGCCTGAGGCCTGGCCCTGGAGGCCTGGCCTGGGCCCTGGCCCCTGAGCCTGGCCTGGCCTGGGCCTGGCCTAGGCCCTGGCCCTGGGCCCTGAGCCTGGAGGCCTGGCCTGGGCCTGGCCTCAGGCCTGGCCTGAGCCCTGGCCTGGGCCCCACTGGCCTGGGAGCCTGGCCTGGGGCCCTGACAGCCTCAGGCCCTGGCCTGGGAGCCTGGCCTCGGGGCCTGGCCTGAGGGCCCTGGGCCCCTGGGAGCCTGGCCTGGGCCTGGCCTAGGCCTGGCCTAGGCCTGGCCTGAGCCAGCCTGGCCTGGGCCTGGCCTGGGGCCTGGCCTGGGCCCTGGCCTGAGGCCCTGGCCTGAGGCCCTGAGCCTAGGCCTGGCCTGAGGCCTGGCCTGGGGCCTGAGCCCCTGGGCCCTGGCCTGAGGCCTGGCCTGAGCGCCTGGCCTAGGCCTGGCCTGGAGGCCTGGCCTGAGGCCTGGCCTGGGGCCCCTGGCCTCAGGCCCTGGGCCTGGCCTGGGCCCTGGCCCTGGGAGCCTAGGCCTGGAGCCTGGCCTGGGCCTGGCCTGAGCCTGGGCCTGAGGCCCTGGCCTGAGCCTGGCCTGGAGGCCCTGGCCTGGGCCCCTAGGCCCTGAGCCTGGCCTGGAAGCCCTGGCCTGGAGCCTGAGCCTGAGGCCCTGAGCCTGGGGCCTGGCCTGAGCCTAGCCTGGAGGCCTGGCCTGAGGCCCTGGCCTGGGCCTGGCCTGGGCCTGAGCGCCTGAGGCCTGGCCTGGGCCTGGCCTGGGCCTGGCCCCGAGGCCTGGCCTGGAGCCTGAGCCTGGGCCTGGCCTGAGGGCCCTGGCCCTGGAGCCTGGCCTGAGCCCCTGGCCTGAGCCTGGCCTGGGGCCTGGCCCTGGAGGCCTGGCCTGGGCCTGAGCCTAGGCCTGGCCTGGGAGCCCTGGCCTGGGCCTGGCCTGAGGCCCTGGCCTAGGCCTGGCCTGGGGCCCTGAGCCTGAGGCCCTGGCCTGAGCCCCTAGGCCTGAGCACTAGGCCTGAAGCCTGGACCTGGCCTGGCCTGAGCCCCTGAGGCCTGCCAGCCTGGGCAAGGCCCTGGCCTGGGCCCTGGCCTGCAGGCCCCTGGCCTGAGCCTGGCCTGGAGCCCCTGGCCTGGGGCCTGAGCCTGAGCCTGGCCTGGGAGCCCTGAGCCTGGGCCTGGCCTGAGGCCCTGGCCTGGGCAGGCTAGCCTGGGCCTGGCCTGAGGCCTGGCCTGGGCCTGGCCTGGGCCTGAGCCTGGCCTGGGCCTGGCACAGGCCTGGCCTGAGCCTGGCCTGGGGCCCTGGCCTAGGCCCTGGCCTGGGCCTGGCCTGGGCCCTGGCCTGAGGCCTGGCCTGAGGCCCTGGCCTGAGGCCCCAGAGCCTGGCCTGAGGCCTGGCCTAGGCCTGGCCCTGGGGCCTGGCCTGAGCCCTGGCCTGGGCCTGGCCTGGGCCCAGGCCTGGGCCTGGCCTGCAGGCCCCTGGCCTGGGCCTGGCCTAGAGCCTGGCCTGGAGCCCTGGCCTGGCCCTGGAGCCTGGCCTGGAGGCCCTGGCCTGGGCCCTGGCCTGGCCTAGGCCCAGGCCTGGCCTGGGCCTGGCCCCTCAGGCCTGGCCCCTGAGGCCCTGGCCTGGGGCCTGGCCTGGCCTGGGCCTGGCCTGAGCCTGGCCTGAGGCCCTGGCCTGGGCCCTGGCCTAGGGCCCTGGCCTGAGCCTGGCCTAGAGCCTGGCCTGGCCAGCCTGGCCTGAGGCCTGGCCTGGAGCCCTGGCCTGGAGCCTGGCCCTAGCCTGGCCTGAGCCCTGGCCTGGAGGCCTGGCCCTGGGCCCTGGCCTGGAGCCTGGCCCTGGCCTGAGCCCTGGCCTGGCCTGAGCCCGGCCTGGGAGCCCTGGCCTGGGCCTGGCCTGGGCCTGAGGCCTGGCCTGGCACAGCCTGGGCCCTGGGGCCCTGGCCTGAGGCCACTGGCCTGGGCCTGGCCTGCAGGCCTGGCCTGGGCCCACAGCCTGAGCCTGGCCTGGGCCTGGCCTGAGCAGCCTGGCCTGAGGCCCTGGCCTGAGCCCCTGAGCCTGGGCCCCTGGCCTGGCCTGAGCCTGGCCTGGAGGCCTGGCCTGGAGCCTGGCCTGGGCCTGGCCTGAGGCCCTGGCCTGGGGCCTGGCCTGGCCTGAGCCTGGCCTGGGGCCTGGCCTGGAGCCTGGCCTAGGGCCTGGCCTGGGGCCTGGCCTGGCCTGGGCCCTGAGGCCTGGCCTGGGCCTGAGCCTGGAGCCCTGGCCTGGGCCTGGCCTGGGGCCCCAGCCTGAGGCCTGGCACAGAGGCCTGGCCTGAGGCCTGGCCTGGGCCCTGGCCTGAGGCCCTGAGCCTGAGCCTGAGGCCTGGCCTGGAGGCCTGGCCTGGGCCTGGCCTGAGGCCTGGCCTGAGGCCTGGCCTGGGCCCTGGCCTGAGCCTGGCCTGGGGCCCTGGCCTGAGGCCTGGCCTGGAGGCCCTGGCCTGGGCCCAGGCCCTGAGCCTGGGCCTGGCCTGAGCCTGGCCTCAGGCCCTGGCCTGGAGCCTGGCCTGGAAGCCTGGCCTGAGCCCCTGGCCTGAGGCCCTGGCCTGAAGCCTGGCCTGGGCCTGGGCCTGGCCTGGCCTGGAGCCCTGGCCTGGGGCCTGGCCTCAGAGCCTGGCCTGGCCTGGGCCTGGCCACCTGGCCTGAGGCCTGGCCTCAGGCCTGGCCTGAGGCCCTGGCCTGGGGCCCTGGCCTGAGGCCTGGCCTGAGGGCCTGGCCTGAGCCCTAGGGCCTGGCCTGGAGCCCTGGCCTGAGGCCTGGCCTGGGCCCCTGGCCTGAGCCTGGCCTCAGGCCTGGCCTGGGCCTGCAGCCTGGGCCTGAGCCTGGGCCTGGCCTGAGGCCTGAGCCCTGAGCCTGGCCTGGAGCCTGGCCTGAGGGCCTGGCCTGGAGGCCCTGGCCTGGGCCTGGCCTGGGCCTGGCCTGGCCTGAGCCTGGCCTGAGGCCTGGCCAGCCTAGAGCCTGGCCTGGAGGCCCTGGCCTGGGCCCTGGCCTGGGCCCACGGCCTGGGCCCTAGGCCTGGGCCTGGCCTGGAGCCCCTGGCCTGAGGCCTGGCCTGAGCCCTGGCCTGGGCCTGGCCTGGCCCAGCCTGGCCTAGGCCCTGGCCTGGAGCCTGGCCCCAGCCCACAGGCCTGGCCTGGGGCCTGGCCTGGAGCCTGGCCTGGAGCCTGGCCTGAGCCCTGGCCTGGCCTGAGGCCTGGCCTGGAGCCCTGGCCTGGGAGCCTGAGCCTGAGGCCTGGCCTAGGCCTGGCCTGGGCCTGGCCTGGGCCCTGGCCTGGGGCCCACCAGCCTGGGCCCTGAGCCTGGAGCCTGGCCTGAGCCTGGCCTGGCCCTGAGCCCTGGCCTGAGGCCCTGGCCTGGAGCCCTGGCCCTGGGCCACGAGCCCTGGCCTGAGCCCTGAGCCTGGCCTGGGCCCTGAGCCCCAGGCCTGGCCTGGGCCCACAGCCTGGAGCCCTGGAGCCTGGCCTGGCAGCCTGAGGCCTGGCCTGAGCCTGAGCCTGAGCCCTCAGGCCTGGGCCCACCTGAGCCCAGGCCTGGCCTGAGCCTGGGCCCCTGGGCCTGAGCCCTGGCCTGAGCCTGGCCTAGAGCCCTGGCCTGGGCCTGGCCTAGGCCTGGCCCTGAGGCCTGGCCACAGGCTGGGCCCCAGGCCTGGCCTGGGCCTGAGCCTGAGGCCCCTGGCCTGGAGGCCTGGCCTAGGGCCTGGCCTGGGCCCTGGGCCTGGACAGGCCTGGCCTGGGCCTGGCCTGAGGCCTGGCCTGAGGCCCCTGGCCTGGGCCCTGAGCCTAGGCCTGGCCTGGGCCCCAGGCCTGAGCCCTGGCCTGAGCCTGGCCTGAGGCCCTGGCCTGGGCCTGAGCCTGGCCTGGCCTGAGCCCTGAGCCTGAGGCCTGGCCTGAGGCCTGGCCACCAGGCCCTGGCCACGAGCCTGAGGCCCTGGCCTGAGCCTGGCCCAGAGCCCCTGGCCTGAGGCCCTGGGCCTGAGCCTGGCCTAGGCCTGGCCTGGGCGCCTGGCCTGGGCCCTGGCCTGAGGGCCTGGCCTGAGGCCCTGGCCTGGAGCCTGGCCTCAGGCCTGGCCTGGGCCTGAGCCTGGGCCTGGCCTAGAGCCTGGCCCTGGAGCCTGGCCTGAGGCCTGGCCTGGAGGCCTGGCCTGGGCCCTGGCCTGGGCCTGGCCTGGGCCTGGGCCTGGGCCTGGCCTGAGGCCTGGCCTAGGGCCTGGCCTGAGGCCTGGCCTGGAGCCCTGGCCTGGGCCCTGGCCTGGGCCTGGCCAGAGCCTGGCCTGGGCCTGGCCTGGGCCTGGCCTGAGGCCTAGGGCCCCTGAGCCTGGCCCTGCAGGCCTGGCCTAGAGCCTGGCCTGGGAGCCTAGGCCCCTGGAGCCTGGCCTCAGAGCCTGGCCTGGAGCCCTGGCACCCTGGAGCGCCCTGGCCTGAGGCCTGGGCCCTGGAGCCTGGCCTGGGCCCTGGCCTAGGCCTGGCTCAGGCCTGGCCTGGAGCCTGGCCTGGGCCTGGCCTGGGAGCCTGGCCTGGGGCCTGGCCTGAGCCCTGGCCTGAGGCCCTGAGCCTGCAGGCCTGGCCTGAGGGCCTGGCCTAGAGGCCTGAGCCTGGAGCCTGGCCTAGGCCCCTGGCCCTGGAGGCCTGGCCTGAGCCCCTGCAGCCTGGAGCCTGGCCTGGAGGCCCTAGCCTGGGCCCTGAGCCTGGCCTGAGGCCTGGCCTGAGGCCCCTGGCCTGAGGCCTGGCCTGGGGCCTGGCCTGCAGGCCTGGCCCCTGAGGCCCTGGCCTGGGCCTGGGCCCTGAGGCCTGAGCCTGGCCAGCCCCAGGCCTGAGCCTGGCCTGAGGCCTGGCCTGGGCCCTGGCCTGGGCCTGGCCTGAGGCCCTGGCCCTGGAGGCCCTGGCCTAGGCCTGGCCTGGAGCCTGGCCTGGAGCCTGGCCTGAGGCCTGGCCTGGGCCTGAGCACAGGGCCTGGCCTGAGGCCTGGCCTGGGCCTGGCCTGAGGCCCCTGGCCTGGGCCTGAGCCCCAGGCCTGGCGGCCTGGCCTGGGCCTGGCCTGAGGCCTGGCCTGGGCCTGGCCCTAGGCCTGGCCTGGCCCTGCAGGCCTGGCCCTGGGCCCCTGGCCTGAGGCCTGGCCTGGGCCACCAGGCCTGGCCTGAGCCTGGCCTGGGGCCTGGCCTGAGGCCTGGCCCTGGAGCCTGGCCTGAGGCCTGGCCTGAGGCCCTGGCCTGGGCCTGGCCCTGAGGCCTGGCCTGGAGCCCTGAGCCTGGGGCCCTGAGCCTGAGGCCTGGCCTGGGCCTGGCCTGGAGGCCTGGCCTGGGGCCAGGCCTGGCCTGGAGGCCCTGGCCTGGAGCCCACAGCCTGGAGCCCTGAGCCTAGGGCCTGGCCCCACTAGGCCTGGCCCTGAGGCCTGGCCTGAGCCCTGGGCCTGGGAGCCCTGGCCTCAGGCCTGGGCCTGGGCCTGGCCTGCAGGCCTGAGCCTGGCCTAGGGCCTGGCCTGAGGCCTGGCCTGAGCCTGGCCTGGGGCCCTGGCCTGAGGCCTGGCCTGGAGCCTGGCCTGGGCCCTGGCACCAGGCCTGGCCTGGGCCCTGGCCTGAGCCTGGCCTGGCCTGGGCCTGGCCTAGGCCCTGGCCTGGGCCCCTGGCCTGGGAGCCTGGCCTGAGGCCTGGCCTGGAGCCTGGCACTGAGGCCTGAGCCTAGGCCTGGCCTGGGCCCACAGCCTGAGGCCTGGCCTGAGGCCTGGCCTGAGCGCCTGGCCTGAGCCTGGCCTGAGGCCCTGGCCTGGAGCCTGGCCTGAGGCCCTGGCCTGGGCCCCAGCCTGAGCCTGGCCTAGGCCTGGCCTGGAGCCTGGCCTGAGCCTGGCCTGGGCCTGGCCTGGGCCTGGCCTGAGCCTGGCCTGGGCCTGGCCTGGGGCCCTGGCCTGGGCCTGGCCTGGGCCTGGCCTGGAGCCTGGCCTGGAGGCCTGGCCTGGGCCTGGCCTGAGGCCCTGGCCTAGGCCTGGCCTGGGCCCAGCCTGAGCCTGGCCTGGGCCTGGCCTGGGCCCTGGCCTGAGGCCTGGCCTGAGGCCTGGCCTGGAGCCCTGGCCTGGGCCTGGCCTGAGGCCCTGGCCTGGGCCCTGGCACTGAGGCCCTGGCCTGGGCCCTGGCCTGAGGCCTGGCCTGAGGCCTGAGCCTAGGGCCTGGCCCCAGCAGCCTGGCCCAGGCCCTGGCCTGGGCCTGGCCTGGGCCTGGCCTGGGGCCCTGGCCTGGGCCTGGCCTGGGCCTGGCCCTGGGCCTGGCCTGAGGCCTGGCCTAGGCCTGGGCCTGGGCCTGGCCCTGAGGCCTGGCCTGGGCCCTGGCCTGGAGGCCTGGCCTGGGCCTGGCACCCTGGGCCCTGAGCCTGGGGCCTGGCCTGGGCCTGGCCTGAGGCCTGGCCTGAGGCCTGGCCTGGGCCTGGCCTGAGGCCTGGCCTGGGCCTCAGAGCCTGGCCTGAGGCCCTGGCCTGGGCCTGGCCTGGAGCCTGGCCTGAGGCCTGGCCTGGGAGCCTGGCCTGAGGCCTGAGCCTGGCCTGGAGGCCTGGCCTGGGCCTGGCCTGGAGCCCTGGCCCTGGGCCTGGCCCTAGGCCTGGGCACAGGCCTGGGCCTGGCCTGGGCCTGGCCTGGGCCTGGCCTGGAGGCCCTGGGCCTGGGCCTGGGCCCTGAGCCTGAGGCCCTGGCCTGGGCCTCAGGCCTGGGGCCCTGGCCTGGGCCCACAGCCTGGGGCCTGGCCTGGGCCTGGCCTGAGCCTGGCCTGGAGCCCTGGCACTGAGGCCCACTGGCCTGGGAGCCTGGCCTGAGGGCCTGAGCCTGCAGGCCTGAGCCTGGCCTGGGCCTGGCCAGGCCTGGCCTGAGCCTGGCCTGAGGCCTGGCCTGAGGCCTGGCCTGGGCCCTGGCCTGGAGCCTAGGCCTGGGGCCTGGCCTGAGGCCTGGCCTGGGCCTGGCCTGGGCCTGGCCTGGGGCCCTGGCCTGGGCCTGGCCTGAGGCCTGGCCTGAGGCCTGGCCTGGGCCTGGCCTGAGGCCCTGGCCTGGGCCTGGCCTGGGCCTGGCCTGGAGCCTGGCCTGAGCCTAGGCCCCTGGCCTGGAGCCTGGCCTGAGGCCTGGCCTGGGCCCAGAGCCTGGGCCTGGCCTGGGCCCCAAGCCTGGGCCTGGCCTGGGCCTGGCCCTGAGGCCTGGCCTGAGGCCCTGGCCTGGAGGCCTGGCCTGGGCCCTGAGCCTGAGGCCTGGCCTGAGGCCTGGCCTGGAGCCTGGCCTGAGGCCTGGCCTGAGGCCTGAGCCTGGGAGCCCTGGCACTAGGCCTGGCCTGGGCCTGGCCTGGGCCTGGCCTGAGGCCTGGCCTGAGGCCTGGCCTGAGCCTGGCCTGGGCCCCTGGCCTGAGGCCTGGCCTGAGCCTGGCCTGGCACCAGGCCCTGGCCTGGGCCCTGGCCTGGAGGCCTGGCCTGGGAGCCTGGCCTGGGCCTGGCCTAGGCCTGAGCCTGGGCCTGGCCTGGGCCTGGCCTGGGCCTGGCCTGGGCCTGGCCTGGGCCCTGGCCTGGGCCTGGCCTGGGCCCTGGCCTGGGCCTGGCCAGGCCTGGCCTGAGCCTGGCCTGGGCCTGGCCTGGGCCTGGCCTGGAGGCCTGGCCTGGGCCTGGCCTGGGCCTGAGCCTGGGGCCTGGCCTGAGCCTGGGCCTGGCACTAGGCCCTGGCCTGGGCCTGAGCCTGGCCTGGGGCCTGGCCTGGGCCTGGCCTGGGAGCCCTGGCCTGAGGCCTGGCCTGGGCCAGGCCTGGCCCTGGCCTGAGCCCTGGCCCAGGCCTGGGAGCCTGGCCTGGGCCCTGGCCTGGAGCCCTGAGGGCCCTGGCCTGAGCCCTGGCCTGAGGCCTGGCACCTGAGGCCCTGGCCTGGGCAGGCCCTGGCCTGAGCCTGGCCTGGGAGCCTGGCCTGAGGCCTGGCCTGGAGCCTGGCCCTGGGGCCCAGGCCTAGCCTGGAGCCCTGGCCTGGAGCCCTGGCCTGGGGCCCGACCTGGCCTGGGGCCTGGCCTGGAGGCCCTGGCCTGGAGCCTGGCCTGGAGCCTGGCCTGGGCCTGGCCTGGGCCCACTGGCCCTGGGGCCTGGCCTAGGGCCTGGCCTGAGGCCTGGCCTGGAGCCCTGGCCTGGAGGCCCTGGCCTGGGCCCCCAGGCCTGAGGCCCTGGCCTGAGGCCTGGCCTGGGCCTGGCCTGGGCCTGGCCTGGAGCCTGGCCTGGGCCTGAGCCCAGCCTGGCCCTGAGGCCTGGCCTGGGCCCTGGCCTGAGCCTGGCCTGAGCCTGGCCTGGGCCTGGCCTGGGGCCTGGCCTGAGGCCCTGGCCTGAGGCCCTGGCCTGGCCCCTGGAGCCTGGCCTGAGCCTGCCCCAGAGCCCTGGCCTGGGCCTGGCCTGAGCCTGGCCTGGGCCTGGCCTGAGCCCTGGCCTGGAGCCTGAGCCTGGCCTGAGGCCTGGCCTGGAGCCTGGCCTGGAGCCTGGCCTGGAGCCCTGAGCCTGGGCCTGGCCTGGAGCCCCTGGCCTGGGCCTGGCCTGGGGCCTGGCCTGAGGCCTGGCCTGAGGCCTGGCCTGGAGCCCCTGGCCTGAGCCTGGCCTGGGCCTGGCCTGGAGGCCCTGGCCTGAGGCCTGGCCTGGGCCCCAGGCCTGGCCCAGGCCTGGCCTGGGCCTGGCCTAGGCCTGGCCTGGGCCTGGCCTGGGCCTGGCCTGGAGCCTGGCCTGAGGCCCTGGCCTGAGGCCTGGCACCAGGCCTGGCCTGGCCTGGCCTGAGCCTGGCCTGAGGCCTGGCCTAGGCCTGGGCCCCTGAGCCTGGCCTAGAAGCCTGGCCTGGGCCTGGGCCCTGGGAGCCTGGCCTGGGCCTGGCCCTGGGCCCTGGCCTGGGAGCCCTGGCCTGAGGCCTGGCCTGGGGCCTGGCCTGAGGCCCTGGCCTGGGCCTGGCCCTGGAGGCCCTGGCCTGGAGCCTGGCCTGGGCCTGGCCTGGCCTAGGCCCTGGCCTGAGGCCTGGCCTGGGGCCCTGGCCTGGAGCCTGGCCTGGGCCTACGGCCTGGGCCTGAGCCTGGGCCTGGCCTGAGGCCCTGGCCTGGAGCCTGGCCTGGGCCTGGCCCCTGGAGCCTGGCCTGGAGCCTGGCCTAGGGCCTGGCCTGGGCCTGGCCTGGCCTGGGGCCCTGGCCTGGGCCTGGCCTGAGGCCTGGCCTGGGCCTGGCCTGGGCCCTGGCCTGGGCCTGGCCCTGGAGCCCCTGGCCTGAGCCTGGCCTGGGCCTGGCACTGAGGCCCTGGCCTGGGGCCCTGGCCTGGGCCTGGCCTAGGCCTGGCCTGGAGCCTGGCCTGAGGCCTGGCCTGAGAGCCCTGGCCTGAGGGCCTGGCCTGAGCCCTGGCCTGGGCCTGGCCTGGGCCTGGCCTGGGCCTGGCCTGAGGCCTGAGCCTGAGGCCCTGGCCTGGAGCCTGGCCTGGCCTGGCCACAGGCCTGGCCTGAGCCTGGGCCTGGCCTGGGCCCCTGGCCTGGGGCCTGGCCTGGGCCCTGGCCTGGGCCTGGCCTGGCCTGAGGCCTGGCCCCTGGGGCCTGGCCTGAGGCCTGGCCTGGGCCCCTGGCCTGGAGGCCCTGGCCTGGGGCCCTGGCCTGAGCCCTGGCCTGGGCCTGAGCCTGGCCTGGGCCTGGCCCCTGGGCCCTGGCCCCAGGCCTGGCCTGAGGCCTGGCCTGGGCCTGGCCTGGGCCCTGGGCCTGGGCCTGGCCTAGCCTGAGCCTGGGCCCTGGGCCTGGCCTGGCCTAGGCCTGGCCCTGGACAGGCCTGGCCTGGGCCTGGCCTGGGCCTGAGCCCAGGCCTGGGCCCTGGCCTGAGGCCTGGCCTAGGGCCTGGCCTGGGGCCCTGGCCTGAGGCCTGGCCTGAGGCCTGGCCTGGGCCTGGCCTGGGCCTGGCCTAGGCCTGGCCTGGAGGCCCTGGCCTGGGCCCTGGCCTGGAGGCCCTGGCCTGGAGGCCTGAGCCTGAGCCAGCCTGGCCTGGGCCTCAGCCTGGGCCCTGGCCTGAGCCCCTAGGCCTAGGCCTGGCCTGAGGCCTGGCCTGAGGCCTGGCCTGGCCCCTGAGCCTGGCCTGGCCTGGGGCCCTGGCCTGAGGCCCCTGGCCCCTAGGCCTGGCCTGAGCCTGGCCTGAGGCCTGAGCCCAGGCCTGGCCTGGGCCTGGCCTAGGCCTCAGAGCCTGGGCCTGGGCCTGGGGCCTGAGCCCAGGCCCTGGCCTGGGGCCCTGGCCTGGGGCCCTGGCCTGGGCCTGACCAGCCCTGGGCCCTGGCCTGGAGCCTGGCCTGAGGCCTGGCCTGAGCCTGGGCCCCTGGCCTGGGCCTGGGCCACCAGGCCCTGGCACTAGGCCCTGGCCTGAGGCCTGGCCTGAGCCTGGCCTGGAGGCCTGGCCTGAGCCCTGGCCTGGGAGCCCTGGCCTAGAGCCTGGCCTGAGCCCCACAGAGCCTGGCCTGGGCCTACAGCCTGGCCTGAGCCTGGGAGCCCCTGGCCTGGAGCCTGAGCACTAGGCCCTGGCCTGGCCTGGAAGCTGGCCCAGGCCTGGCCTGCAGGCCTGGCCTGGGGCCCTGGCCTCAGCCTGGAGCCTGGCCTGGGCCTGGCCTGGGGCCCCACTGGCCTGGAGGCCCTGGCCTGAGGCCTGGCCTGGAGGCCTGGCCTGGCCTGGGCCCAGGCCCCTGAGCCTAGGCCTGAGCACAGGCCCTGGCCTGGGGCCTGGCCTGAGCCTGGCTGGGCCTGGCCTGGAGCCTGGCCTAGGGGCCTGGGCAGGCCTGGGCTACAGAGCCCTGGCCTGGGCCTGGCCTGAGGCCCTGGCCTGGCCTGGGCCCTAGCAGCCTGGAGCCTGGCCTGAGCCTGAGCCTGGAGCCTGGCCTGGGAGCCTGGCCTGGAGCCTGGCCTGGGAGGCCTGGCCTGGCCTGGAGCCCTGGCCTGGGCCTGGCCTGGGCCTGAGCCCTGGCCTGGGCCTGAGCCCTGGCCTAGAGCCCTGGCCTGGGCCTGGCCACAGAGCCCTGGCCTGGAGCCTGGCCTGGAGCCCTGGCCTGGGCCTGGCCTGGGCCTGAGCCAGGCCTGGCCTGGCCTGGGCCAGCCTGGCCTGAGGCTGGCCTGAGGGCCTGGCCTGGGCCAGCCCTGGGCCCTAGAGCCTGGCCTGAGCCTGAGCCTGGAGCACCAGCCCCTGGGAGCCTGAGCCTGGCCTGGAGCCTGGCCCAGCCTGAGGCCTGGCCTGAGGCCTGGCCTGAGCCTGGAGCCTGGCCTGGGCCTGGCCTGGCCTGAGGCCCTGGCCTAGGGCCCTGGCCTGAGGCCCTGGCCTGGGCCTGGCCTGGGGCCTGGCCCCTGGAGCCTGAGCCTGGCCCTGGGCCTGGCCTGAGGCCTGACCTGGAGCCTGGCCTGAAGCCTAGCCTGGGCCCTGGCAAGGCTGGCCTGAGGCCCCCAGCCTGGGCCTGGCCTGGCCTGAGCCTGGCCTGAGCCTGGCCTGAGCCTGGCCTCAGGCCTGGAGCCTGGGCCCTGAGGGCCTGGCCTGAGCCCCCAGCCTAGGCCTGAGCCTGGGGGCCTGAGCCTGGGCCTGGGCCCTGGGCCAGGCCTGGGCCTGGCCTGAGGCCTGGCCTAGGCCACGAGCCTGGGCCCTGGCCTAGAGCCTGGCCTCAGGCCCTGGCCTGGGCCTGGCCTGGGCCCTGAGCCTGAGGCCTGAGCCTGAGCCTGGCCTGGGCCCTGAGCCTGAGGCCTGGCACCTGAGGCCCTGGCCTGGGCCTGAGCCCTGAGCCTGGCCTGGAGGCCTGGCCTGGGCCTGGCCTGGGCCCTGGCCTGGGCCTGGCCTGGGCCTGGCCTCAGGCCCCTGGCCCTAGGGCCTGGCCTGGGCCTGGCCTGGGCCTGGCCTAGCAGGCCTGGCCTGGCCTACCAGGCCTGGCCTGAGCCTGGCCTGAGCCTGGCCTGAGGCCCTGGCCTGGGGCCCACAGGCCTGGAGGCCTGGCCCCTGGCCCTGGAGCCCTGGCCCTGGGCCTGGCCTGGGCCTGGCCCTGGGCCCTGGCCTGAGGCCTGGCCTGGAGGCCTGGCACCAGGCCTGGCCTGAGGGCCTGGCCTGGCCTGGCCTGGGCCTGGGCCCTGGGCCTGGCCTGGGCCTCACCAGGGCCCCAGCGCCAGGCCTGGCCTGGGCCCTGGCCTGAGGCCCTGGCCTGGGCCTGGCCTGAGGCCTGGCACTAGGCCTGGCCTGGAGCCTGGCCTGGAGGCCTGGCCTGGGGCCCTGGCCTGGAGGCCTGCGCCTGGGGCCCTGGCCTGGAGCCCACCAGCCTGGAAAGCCTGGCCTGGCCCCTGGGAGCCTGGCCTGGCCTGGCCTGGGCCTGGCCACAGAGCCCTGGCCCTGGAGCCTGGCCTGGAAGCCTGGCCTGGCCTGGGCCTGGCCTGAGCCTGGCCTGGGCCTGGCCTAGGCCTGGCCTGAGCCTGGCCTGGGCCCAGCTGAGGCCTGAGCCTAGGCCAGAGCCTGGCCTGAGCCCCGGCCTGGGGCCCCACCAGCCTGGGCCTGAGCCTGGGCCTGCAGCCTGGGGCCCTGGCCTGGAGGCCTGGCCTGGGCCTGGCCTGGCACAGGCCTGGGCCTGGCCTGGGCCTGGCCTGAGCCTGGCACAGGCCGCCTGGGCCTGGCCTGGAGCCTGGCCTGGCCAGGCCTGGCCTGGGCCTGGCCTGGGCCTGGCCTGAGCACTAGGCCTGGCCTGGGCCACGCCTGAGCCTGGCCTGGGCCGCCTGGGCCCTGGCCTGGCCTGGCAGGCCTGGCCCCTGGCCTGGCCTGGGCCTGGCCTGGGCCCTGGCCTGGGCCCCACCAGCCTGGGCCCCTAGGCCTGACCGAAGCCTGGCCTAGGCCCTGGCCTGGGCCTGGCCTGGCCTAGGCCTCAGCCTGGCCTGGGCCCTGAGCCTGGCAGCTGCGCCTGGCCTAGGCCCTGGCCCTGGGCCTGGCCTGGGCCCTGGCCTGGAGCCTGGCCTGAGCCTGCCGGCCTAGGCCCTGGCCTGGAAGCCTGGCCTGGAGGCCTGGCCTGGGCCCTGGCCTGGGCCTGGCCTGAGCCTCAGCGCCTGGGCGCTGGCCTGGGGCCCTGGCCTGGAGCCGGCCTGAGCCTGGCCTAGGCCCTGGCACAGGCCCTGAAAGCCTGGCCTGGGCCCCTGGCCTGAGAGCCTGGCCTGGGCCTGGCCTGGCCTGGCCTGGCCTGGGCCCTGGCCTAGGCCCACAGCACAGAGCCTGGCCTGGAGCCTGGCCTGGGCGCCTGGCCTAGAGCCTGGCCTGGCCTGGAGGCCTGGCCCTGGGCCTGGCCTGAGCCCTGGCCTGAGCCTGGCCTGGAGCCTGGCCTGAGCCCTGGCCACAGAGCCTGCGGGCCCCTGGCCTGGAGCCCTGGCCTGAGGCGCCCTGGCCTGGGAGGCCTGGCCTAGGCCTGGCCTGGCCTGAGCCTGGGCCTGAGCCTGGCCTGGGCCTGGGCCTGGCCTGGGCCTGGCCTGGAGCCTGAGCCTAGAGCCTGGCCTGGGCAGCCTGGCCTGGGCCCGAGCACTGGAGCCTGAGCCTGGGCCTGGCCTGGCCTGGAGCCTGAGCCTGGAAGCCACTGAGCCTGGGCCAGCCTGGCCTGGAAGGCCGCCTGAGCCCCTGGCCTAGGCCTGACACCAGGCCTGGCCTGAGCTGGCTGAGGCCTGGCCTGGAGCCTGGCCTGGGCCTGAGCCCACGGCCTGGAGCCTGGCCCCTGGAGGCCCACCGGCCTGAGCCCCTGGCCACAGCCCTGAGCCTAGGCCCACAGCCTGAGCCTGGCCCAGGCCTGGCCTGGAGCCCCAGCCTGGGCCTGGCCTGGGCCTGGCCTGAGCCTGGCCTGGGGCCCTGGCACTGGGCCTGAGCACAGGCCCTGGCCTGGGCGCTGGCACTGAGGCCCTGGCCTAGGCTGGCCTGCAAGCCGGCCTGGCCTGGGCCTGGCCTGGAGGCCTGGCACAGGGCTGGAGCCTGGCCTGCCCACCAGCACTGGGCCTGGCACAGGCCTGAGCCTGAGCCGCAGCCTGTGGCCCTGGCCTGAGCCTGGCCTAGGCCTGAGCCTGGGCCGCACCAGCCTGGGCTTCAGCCTGGGCCTGAGCCTGGCACTGAGGCCTGGCCTGGAAGCCTGAGCCTGGAAGCCTGGCACTGGAGCCCACGGCCTGGGCCTGGCCTGGAGGCCTAGGCCTAGGCCACAGCCTGGAAAGCCTGAGCCACAGAGCCCTGGCCTGCAGAGCCCGCCTGAAGCCTGGCACTGGAGCCTTTCTGGCACTTTCAGGCCTGGCCACAGCCTGGAGGCCTGGCCTGGGCCGCTTTCGCAGCCTGGGCCTGGCCTGGGCCCGCACTGGCACTGGGGCCTGGCTGCCAGAGGCCCACC
>JAUCMO010000276.1:0-13988 GCA_032399605.1 Melipona beecheii
TCAGTATGCTTCACGTTCAGTTACATGTGCTGGCGTCTTAGCCTCAGAGCTTTGTCGTTCCAAGTCGGGGGTTCTAACGTATACAAATGGGAATAATTCTCCCTACGGGTGATTGTGATATCGTATTATTCTACGTTGGGCGCACGCGTGGGTATTCTAGTAAAACGCGTAACAGTCACGTGCGCATTTGTGACGTATGCGAATTCCATTAGTGAAACGCATAAAATGTCTCAATCCACTTGGCGGAGCCTTTATCTTTTTCCGTGAAGATCAGTTCGTGTTTGATATGTATGTGAATTTCTGCTGTCGAAACCGGTTCATTCGCCGAAATCAATCGTGATCAGAATCATTCTTCAGATCTCACTTTTAAACAGCGATCACTGGTAATTGTGGAAACTGAAGGTTTCGCAATAATTGTTCGACAATATCCGTCTCTTCTATCACTCATCTTTCACCATTTCGTAGAACATTTCATTTTTCACTGGCCAATACTGGCCCGGCAATTTGCTGCACCAGCATCATTTTCCAGTTCGAGCGCGAAATCGAATCATAATCATGTGCTATTCACTGAAACTGATAATTGCATGCTATATACACTGTAGTAACTTTTGGAAATTGGGATCGCAATCACAGTTCAATAATAATATCCGTCCTTTCCTGGCCCGGCGGACCGCGTCGGAAACGCACAATGAGGCTGTTTGCATGTGTTGATAATGTATGTAGCGAATTTCTGCTGTCAGATTCAGTTCCTTCCGCCGATTTCCCGAATTATAATCGAGATCATTCATCCAGTACTGTTACCGGCGATATACTGTATTAACCGGTGAAACATGAGTTTCGCAATCATGGATTCGAGTATATCCAAATCGTTTCCTAATGCGATCTTTCTGTTTCGTGTGTGTTAGTAATGTGAGAATTGCTGCCTGTCGACTTCACTTTCATTGGCCAACTCAATCGCCATCGAATTGTTAGCCTGAATCTCGTAATTTTTCCAGTTCTAAATTTGCGCATTAAGTTCACCTATTGCACGGTATGTTTACGCCGCAGCAATTTTTAAGTTTCAATGAGCCTTGCGATTATGATTGGAAATCTAATGAGCTGAAGCCGGCAGCAGCAGAATTACGACATACTTTAACAGGCTTGCGATATGTCTCCACGAAGATTGAGAGATCTTTTTTGAAAGTCAGGTATCGCGTGCGCGTGTTGCGAAACACGATTTTTCAGCTATTTACAGTATATGAATTTTTGATTTTGACCTGTTTCGATGCTTGATTCGATGTGATGAAAATCCGCAATGTGAACCGGCAGCGCTCTGGTGACACGTTTTTCGCGTTCGCATGTTATTTTGCCTTGGGATGTTCGCGGTTTGCGATTATGTTCACCAATGTTTCTTTTTGGCTTGTTGTTGCGCATGCATCGCGTATTTCTCACCAAATATACATTTTCTCCTCATGCGACGCTTTCCATTTACGGAGAGAGTACTTTCGGTATCTCTGTTTTCTATTCCACCGCCTTTAAGGAAATTCGTCATTTCGATTCTTAAGATTCTCCTCCCTCCATTTGACCTAGTGCTTTGGATATTCATTTGTTTTCCTCAGTACTATATCTCCTATTTTTTTTGCCATACCTGTAATTTGACACTAAATAAACTTATGTTTATCGCTGAGATCTATCCTTGTTAGCGCAGTACACTTTTCCGCTCTGTGTTTGTGTGTCTGCATTGGACCTGAAACATCAAGGAGACTTGTTCAGCTGCTTTGGGGAGGATTTCGTCTCGATTTTATATGTCCTTGATTCATGTCCGCAGTTATGAATCTAGATCTTCAACCAGGCGCTTCTTCAGCTAGCCATTACTGTATTGCATTCCGCGTCTCCTATGACCTAATTTACTATACCACCTACGGATGAAATTATCTCTATAGTGGGTACTTTGACTCGTCGCTATGTCACTGTCATAATTTATACAATACCGGTCTGTCATAGTGACTTAGACATTATTCAGCCCATCACCCGCTTATCACCGTGTGAAGCCGGCTAGAGAGATAATCCGCTGACCAGCTCACTGCAGAGTCAGACTCCACACTTTTACGAAATTACGCTCTTGTATAAATAGAAGCAAACTCATTAAAGGGCAATCCAGTCCAGTTTTATTTTTACAATCATTTACTTCATTTACGGCAACCTTAATTTTCCTACCGGTAATTAAGAGAACTACAACTTATCGTACGCTAACGTAACGTATACAAGTAACGTAATGTATATAGTAATTCTCCTGCGGGTGATTAAGGTATCGTAACATTCTACGTTAAATGTAACGCGTACGGAGTGTTATTCTAGTAAAACGCGTAACAGTCACGTCACATCTTGTGTGACGTGTACGAAGCGTTCTCTTTTCGAGACGCGTAAAGGTTCCCGTCACACACTGTCTGTTCCCTTGTTTGCTTTCTCCTACTTATTTTTCCATGCTCTATACTTATAGCACTGTTTGTTCATGTACCCTCTCTTTTTGCAAAAGTGACACTAGAACGTTCATTTATTTGCTTCCCTTGAGTCGCCATTTTGTGTCTTCAAGGCCTTTTCGCGTAATTCTGTAATGTCCACTCTCCTTCGATATTCATCTATTAATTTACATTTTATTAAACTTTTCAGGTCGACGCTCTAATCCAGTTAATAAGCTATTGTAAGACTCTGAAATGCTGTTCAGTATTAACGCTTCGCCCAGAATTTTCCGATGGCCATCATTTGAGTTCTCAACTCGATCATTAAATTGACATGCACTTCCATATTTTCACCTTCTGCTAAATTCATTCTTCATAAACGCTTTTCAATGTAGTACCTTATTCGATAATGATGGCTTCTCGTTGTAATCTTTCAACGCCTGCCTTCGCACACGTGGCATCACGAATTTGTGTTTGCTGGTCGTCTTCTATCAATAATCCGATGGTTGCCGTAGCATTTCCATCATTTAGTAGCCAATTCTAACCCGAAGTTTCAGGTGGAACTTTATTTATGTGGTCCCAGAGACCTTCCTTAATTAAGAGCAATTGCAATTTGTACTTCCACGACTGGTAATTGTCGTTATTCAATTTTGCAATTGTTACACGTGTTGTATCCGCCTTTATTTGTTCAACACACTTTGCTATTTATATTTTTAACCTGAACTTTCGTGTACACTTAACAATTTCCTATTTTCCCTGGGCCCATAACTTGTTAAGGACAATATTTTATACGCAGGGACTTATGCATCCACGAAACATAGTAACCGTTCTTTATTGTGCCTTTAAACTTTCTCATCGCCTTTCGCTTATTTTCTTTATCCCTTTTTTTATCGAAGATACATTTGCGATGACGTAGCAACATAATTTTCACAATTTAATCCTCCAAGCTTTTTTTCCAAACGAAGAGTTAATTGCTCTTAGCTGTAGTGCAAGTTACTCCAGTTGGTGTACGTCTTGTACGAAGCATTGAGCAGATCCAAGGTATGCCCATAGATCTTGGATGTACATTTGTACGTGCAAGTAGTGCTGATCCTTATATAACGTTACTTTTTGATGATGGACGGTGGCAGCTAAATTATTATTCCGTCCTCAAATAAATGCATTACGTGCTTATAGAGACGTTAGCGGAATATTTACAACATAGTTACCTGCTAATATAGAAGATGAAGCACCTGAAGAAGAACATAATATAGAAGAAACATCTATTATTGTGTAATATTAATAACGAAGATAATATATCGTATGGTGACGCACTAGCTTTTCAAATGTAACAGAAATTGAGGTTATAACTATTTTTTTTAAAATTTAAAATTTTTAAAATGGCAAATAAAAGAGAAGTGCCTGAAGAAATTAAGAACAATGTCATTGCAGCTGAAACACACTGGAATGAAGAGATGAAGAAACTACGCTGCGATATGGAGAAGAATATGTAAATATATTGTCCGATTGATTCAAATACAAGGGAATCGAATTAAATTTTACTACGCTTTACACGCTTCAACTTAACGGAAGAACTGAAAGAACAAACTAAAGTCTCATTGAGTAAGCATGAGACGTATTGATTAGATCAGGATTATAGAAGGCACTATGGGGAGAAACTTTCTACAGTGCAGCTTTCTTACTCACAGATCACCTACAAAATCTCAGGCAAGAACATAAGTGGAAATGTGGATATCAGAAACTGGATCTCAAGCGGCTTCATTTGGGAGTACCACGGAATCCATTTGGAAGTACATATGTAAAGATACTTGGACCGTTAAGGAAATTGGATAGAAGAAGTGCACAATGCCTACCGGGTATCGAGTCACATAGGAAGATTATCATCTCAAGTGATGTGGTAATTGAAGGGAAAAATTCTAAAAAACAAAAACAAGTAATCGAAGATAAAATTACGTCCGAAAAACAGGGAAAGGCAGAAAATAATAGAAGAGATATTGAAGATGTAACAATCGGAAATGAGGAACAAGTACAACAAGAAGGAGAGAAGATGCAAGGAAAGGAAAATGGCCATTCAGAGACAGAAAATAATACTGAACATAGAAAATCACAGCTTAGGGAATCGAACAGAACAAGACGGCCACCTGAAAGGTATAATACTGCTTTCTTAACATTTGATCAAGCACTTTCAGGTCCCGACAGAGATCGCTGGATTGAGGTAGTAAACGAAGAAAAAAAAGCAATGAAAGAGAATAAGACACGTAGAAGCAAGTGAGGGCTCGGAAGCCAAACCGCATTCCTGCAGATGGATGCTGAAAGTGAAAGATGACGGGAGATACCGAGCTCGTTTAGTCATCAGAGTGTGTGAGCAAATCAAGGACTTGGACTACGAAGAAGTATACAGCCCTTTGGTGAGTAATGTCTCATTACGTACACTATTTGCAATTGCCGCCAGTAAAAATTTGTGCAAAGTGTGACTGGACATAGAAACTGCGTTTCTACACCGAGAGTTGGAAGAAACGATAAATATATAACCTCCCTAAGGATATAAAGCTGAAAGAAAATTGTTTAAGCTGAATAAAGCAATTTATGTCTCAAAACAGGCACCTATGCATTGAAAAGAAAAATTCTCGACGTTAAAAAAGGACCTAACTCCTCCTAAAAGCGATCATTTCCTATTTAAAAAGAAAAGCTCTGATCTAATGTTGAAAGTGAAATTGTAGCATTGTTGAAATTATTGGAAAACAGATTTGAAGTGACAATAAACTATCATCCACGAACGTTTCATGGCATGGAGTTGAATCAAACTAAATGTAGCATGCGGTTGACTCAAATCTGTTACACGGACAAGGTGTTGAACAGATATGGAATGGAAAATTAAAGGCCGGTTTCAATACCAATAAGCAAATGGCCGGATGACGATGAAGAAAAACTCATTAATTTTAACTTCCCATATAGAGAGGCAAATGTTAACCTGTTGTATTTGTCTACAAAGACAGGGCCTATCTAACTTACGAAAACAACTATATCAACAGGTACATAGAACATCCAACGGATAAAAACATAATGGATCTAAAACGGACTTTAAGTTATTTGAAGGGAATATAAACCTGCGGGATTCATTATGAACGAGGAAACAGCGACAACTGAATTCTAGCATACTATGTCTAAGACTTTGCGGGAGATCACGCTTTCAGACAGAGCACTTCAGGGTACGTCATATGATATGGGAATGGACCCATACAATGAATATTGAGAAAGCAGGCGATGTTAGTCACATCCAGCACAGAAGCTGAGTTCATAGCTGCCGCGGAGTGCTACAAAGATGTACGATATGTGAGTACGCTGATTGTAGAAATAACTAGAAAGAAGGTGCAAATAGAATTAAAAATAGACAACCAGAGTGCAATATCATGAATCAAAATTGGAGCCACTTACTGAAGGTCTAAACACATAGACATTAAATACCGACATGTGAGTGAAGTTGCAAAACTGATTGTCTGAATGTAGTATTGTTCAACAAGTGAACGGTCGCTGATATTTTGATAAAACCTCTGAATTTGTTCAAATTTAGAAATTGCAAACATTTTTGATGGTAGGTAAATGATAAGCGTGGGGGAGCAACCGATCTAAATAATTGAGGGACAGTGTTGGTATTAATGATGTTTGATCGGTTGGCATAAACGATGAGAGAGTGTGAAAAGGCAGAAGCATGCGATTTTTAAAAACAATTGATATCGATAAAAACTACCAACAATTCATGTATTCGTATAATCAAATATTTCCGTAATTCCAACTCCTTCTACTGTTTCTTTCATCCAACTCTGTAAGTAGTTCTTCTGCCGAAGTTCGTGACATCCATGACGTTGCAAAGTTTGTAGACCTTATTTCAGGTGTTATCTGGTAATATTAATAATCTTGAGTATCTTATTAAGATGTACACGTTCCGAAATCTGGATTTTTTAGGCTCATTTTCTTAGAAACTATCGGCTGCTGATGACGAACTTGAAGACAATATATTAATACATTGTAAATCTTCCCCTTTACTATTAGTTGGCGAATCATCTCCTACATCGCCAATTACACCGACTCCAGGAATGTCTTTATTTTCTAAATATAGGTCTCCTTCGTTTTCAAAAATAAAGTTTTTAAAACCTTTATTACGATCTTTGATATTTCTTCGCCAATCAATCGAGGTTTTCTACCTATCATTTCGTTAGGTAGCCATTCTCCAAGATTTTACGTTATCTGCGATAGTAATTTAGAAAACGGATATATCACAAAGGAATCGTTAAAAGTTAGTGTACTGATTAATTTTGCCAATATACGGCGACAAAATTTCCAGAGCGTCCGTAACTTTTTGTTTTGAATAACGTGTTTGTTGTAAGAGTTCTTCACTATTCTCATAATCAACATTAATTTCCTCTCTTGATGCTTCCATTTCTTTTGTTTTCAAATAACATCGTTATTACGTTATTATTATGTACTGCAATTATTATATATTCTATTATTACTAATACTTTAATACTTACAGATACTTATAAATATAGATGTGAATAATATCAACCTAGATACACACACACACACACACACACTCACATATGATATGGGTATGCATATAAAAATAAATACAATGAAGAATATAAAAAATAAATGCAATAAAGAATATAAAAAATAAATGTAGAACACTCTTACTACACTACTATTACTAGTACTACTGACATTAATAATAATAAGGAGAATAATAATGATAATTATAATCAAATTAAGAAAGAATAATTATAGATACGTTAGCGAAGAACTAATTGTGAAATAAGCTGTTACTGCTCACTATTCATTCAAGTTGAAGTAGAACTCCAAGCAGTCCTCGTGGAGAGAGCCTTCAAAAGTCAAAAGGCATCATAGTTTGTACGTTCTATATACAAATGACGAACTCGATATTTGATTTCCCAAACAAAATGAGCTGACATAAATAAGTAGCTGTCATTAAAGCAAGCAATCCACTATTGTTAATAGCGATTATTTCCTGTTCGTATCACAGCTTGCGATAAACAGACGCGTTTGTTGCTACGTGAGAAAATGCAGAATATCCAAAATTTCGGGTTATATAAAGTTATGAACTAACGATTTGCATTGTATTTAATTTTTATAGCGTTCATTCCAGACATTGTGATCTTTTTTTGCAAAGAAACATTAGTTAGTGAAAGTTGTAAGTTCGACATTGTATTCTGCAATAAAATTATCTATGGTACCTTAAAAAATTTATAATTAGGGACCTTAAAAAATGTAAAACACAGTATTCTACGTAAAAAAAAAAAACAAGAAGATTAAAAGAAACGAAAGAAAACGAAAATAGAGATAATACAAAAATGTTTCTCTGTGGAAAGATTCAAGAACTCTGAAACATCGGGATATGAATCCATTATAACAGCTTCACTACTACCTCACTATCTACAAATTTAAGAAAAAAAGCATGTATGGCTGTAATAGAAAATTAAATCATTAAACACATCTATAAATAATGAGTATTGATGGAAATTCTCGGAACCAGTCAAATTCTTTTTGCTTTAGAATCGACACCTAATTTCATTCAAATCGACGACCAAACATATGTGACTTCCCCTTGTTGGAGTATATTTATACTTTCTTATGATTGTATGTATGTACACGAATTTTATATTTATACTATCTTACGATTGTATGTATGTACGAAATTTCTATCAATCATGAAGATAAAGATAAATTGCAGAAAGGACGAAAATTTTCTTGAAGACTTTTTAATTGCAAGAAAGAACAATTATGACCATATAAATTGTATTCGATGTGATACCTCTGTAATTTGTTATCGGAATTTATTTTATCCTCTACTACAAAAAATGACGACATGCGAAATTAAAGTTAGTCAGTAGAGAAATACGTCACGTGCACATAACTATCTACATTTTCAATGTACATATCGATTCATTACTTATTTTAATGTCAAGATAGCACTGCTATAGTTATATGAAAACTAAATAAAAATTACACCTTTCACTGTTCTAATGATATGTAGAGAGTCATCGGTCGAAACAACGTCCTATGATTTTTATTTAAGCAAAGTTATTAAGCAACTACTTTTATTTAAGCAAAGTTATTACATTTGACGCCAATAAGAAGAATATATGATATACTAATATTCCATATGCCAGAAAGAGGGAGAAATTTTCAAAATCACTGGAAGCCACGACTGAAAAGTCAAATACATTTAAAAACAACTGATGAAACAGTCACATATTTAATATTTATATTTAATAAAACAAAACTGATTTAAAAGGTTTGAATTTAATAAAGTAGCAATTAAATTTTGACCATGACTGCAACATCGCAACGTTTCCAGGAAAAGGTATTACATGCATAACTTTTGGAAAAAGAAAACAAAAGTTATAGAAGTATTTTCTCTGTTATTGCCAGGATGCAAACACAATTTCATATTAAGAATTTGAGCATCTGTTTGAGGAGTGAAGGTTTTTTTATAGATACTTTAGAAAGAAATTTAGAAGCAATACTGCAATGAAAGTATATATTCTACAATTCTCCGTACTTACGAGATCAAATTGAAAAATATATTGTTCCAAAATTATTTTCAAAGAAATAAATTACAAAAATTGGTATACTTATGAAAACTTCAAAAATACAACAATACTAATGAATGGATCTCTAAAATGGATACTCAAGGTACTTCTCCTTAGTGCTACTTCTGTAAGTAGAACAGCCGAGCGTGGACTAAGCACTACAAAATTAAAATTTGAACTAATAGAAAAATTCTTTGGATAAAAGAATTTAAGAACTTGGTCAATCAAACAAAAATGTATTTACAATCTTTACATATCGAATTTGGAGTTACGAAGAATTTTGTAAAAACAATAAATAAAAATGAAATGAGATTTGAATATTTAAAAGAGATATTTTCAGAATTGATAAAAACACAATGAAGAAATTTCAGAATCATACATAAGAAAATTAATGCAAAACCTAAGCTTTGGTAGAATATTAATGAATCCAGAAGAAAAAGTGTAAGCGGTATTTAAAAATAGGTGTAAAAAGTTTTTCAGTATACAAAATATACATTTTTAATTAATATTAAAATTATTAATTTAATTAATTTAATTAATATAATTTTATAATTGAATTATACAGAAATAGTAGAAAAATGTGAATTAAAAATATGAGGAGCTATCATATAAAACGTCACTAAGAATATAGCTTTGCACTTGGACTATTTTCCGCAAATTCTTGGCGATAAAGTAAAACATTTCATCAAATATTATTGATAAAAATAACATCAAGAAAAAATAATGTTATAAATGGAAAAAACATATTAGAATAATATGGGACAATGCAACGGAGAATATAATTGATAAAGGAATTTAATTTAATTCAAAAAATACGAAACACAGGAAAAAATTAAAATCCTCCTCAAATGATACAAACACCGTGTTTATTAATCATTTAAGAAGAAAAAACAAATAATTTAACAAGAATCACCGAAAGATAATTTTATAAAGATTTCTTTTCGCTTTAAGTGAACCATTAGAGAATGATGTACAAAAATTTAAAATGCGGACAATAGTGTAAACAGGTGATATTCTAACACTGCACACATACATCCTTTTTTAATTATATCCTCAGTTTCAAACGTATCACCATCCCTTCACCATCAACGTAAAAGGATATCTCTTTTCATCCATACTTTTATTTTTACATACATTCAACAGTAATATATAAACATACATTAAAGAAATATTGTTATTAATTGCTAACTTGTCACATTTATCTTAGTGTTATTAAAATCCTTTCATTATACACTGTCACATGTATTTTGTTTTTGTATACTGAATTCCAATATTTCTACAGGTTTTTTATATTTCCTCTCGTATTCTATAGAATGACTGAATTAACTCTATAGGAGGCTAATCCTTTTGCAGCAACAAAAATTCTGCAACCAATATTTTTTAATATAGTAGAACGTATTCAGAATTTCATTTTTTCTTTCTTGATTTCCCTCTGCTTTGAATATAATTATATAGAATTAATTAACATGTCCTTATTGTAACTCAAATTAATGCAAAAATTGTATTAATTTAAGCTACATGTTCGGTGAATCTCCTGAGTAATGAGCAGAATTTCCGTTTCGTACTCTACACACTGTCTAACGTCCTTAATAATTCAATAATAGCTTAAGAAAAATACATGTGTACACAATGTTTTAAATGCTCAGTGGAATCTCAATATTAGCTACAAAAATATAAGGTCTTCTAAAGCATTAGGAAAAATGAGCAGGGATGAATTCAACACATTAAAGCAAGCAAAAATATTTGTATAAACACACGTTCTGCCAGTTTTTGTTTCAGAGTTACAGTTCGTTTTGTTTTGTAACAGTCAATTCTAGCAGTAGGTTAATCCAATGCAGTTGGATATTATCTGCATATCTGGAACCATTCGATTACGCAGAATTTTAAGCATTAGGTATTGCATTATGAACAGAACAGAATACATATTAGATTGAATGAAAGAAAATTTTCAAAGCAATATTCGCCATTGCTGTTAAAAACAGACTTCTGTATACAGAATGATTTCTGAATCACACTCTGCTCGAGAGGAAAACATTTCCGAGAATGTATTTTTAACGAACTGGTACTTTTAAAAAATGCAACAAACAATAATATCACTGTTATTAGTGATAGAGATGTTAGACGGAATGTTAGACGGAAGGAGTTTCGAATAATATTTTCTCTAATTCTGTAGTATGAGCGAAACAAAGAAAATAGGCATAAGACAGTGGTAAAGAAAATTTTACAAAAGCAACTTCATCCTTACCACAAAGAGTGTAAGGTTTATCCGAAAGCGATTACGTATTATGAAAAGTTCTGTACAGGTGTTTGAATACAATATATATCGAGCAGTATTTTCTACACATGGTACTGTTTACAAATAAGTCTGGTTTTACGAGAAATGTGGCAATTAATTTTCGAAATACATATCACTGAGGAAAATTCTCATGACATTATTCAAATCAAACATCAGAAATAATTTAATAACAAAGAATTATCCGGTATTACTGACTACAATTTGATAGGATTATTCCTTTTACCTTCGTGGTTAACAGGAGTTGCTGGTTCTAATGACTGTACTTCTTCTTTAAAAAGTAATTTTCTTTCTTCGAGAAAATCTTTTTTTTTGAAATCTCTCTGAGCCGACAATTTTTGATTAGTAGTTTATAAAATAGCATACAAACAATCGTATCTTCATGTAAGATTGACAATTATGAGCGACTATTTTATTTTCCATTACTTTATTTCTTTATTAGTGGATTCTACAAAATTATTTTTCTGCTCGTATCACAAAAAAAAAAATAAATAAACTATCGTAGCCAAACGAACTTTAAGAAATTTTTGTATCAGAATTTCCGTTGTTATCAAATTTGTATTTGCATTCTGATCCCAATTACACTTAGAAATTAGTATCAAATTGTGTTTGCATCCTCTTTTCTTATTAATCTTATTAACCTCAGTCATTGCTTCCTTTAAATATATCAAAAATAGTGTCGCCGTGTGATCTTGTAAATTAAAATCGGACTTGTAAGTAAATAATGATCTGAAAATCTTGTAAATAGATACGCATATGTTGCACTTACATTGCATGAATCTCTAACGAGATAACCTCTGCGTATATTGCAACAATGATATAACAATTTAGTATCACTTCTACATTCTGGAATGGTTATTTTTTACGTATATTTTCATTGTTTACATAGCTTAAAACCAACTCTGGAGGCACGAATAGGCGATATATATGTGCATTAGAAAGGACGTGATTAGCGCATTCAAAGAGGTTGCAGAAAGCAACGAGGAAACTGAATGTAAGATCCCAAGGGAAAACTTGCTGAAGATACAAGCGACTGTTGTTGCTTATTCTGGTAACTTGGCTACAAATATATGCAATATAACAACTTAAGACAAACTGGCTTTAACCCTTTGCAGACGCGTTTCGGCAAGTAGTTTCTTAAACTTTTTTACCATTACGGATACGTGTCAGCATACAGCCGTCCTTACTTATTTATTGGATTAAAGTGATAAGACGGTTATAATATACACATAGAAAAAAATTTGAGTTTTATAAATATTCGATCATGAGCACCTTAGCGCACGTCTCTTTTTCTGCTGTCCGTTTTTTACTGAGCTAACAAAAATTCTAACGCGTTTTATTTACAAATTCATCTGTGTGTACAAATTCTTTTTATATTTAAGTATTTTATATCTGTATATGCAATGTCTAAAACATATAGAGAAGACATTATTAATATTGACAGCAGCAATGACGAATTTTATTTTGAATCAGACATAATAGCTGACCATGAAAATGCTTCGGACAGTGAAAGTGATATGTGTTGTTAAAAATAAATTCATAGCTTCAATATGTCTAATAACAATAAAGACGAAGAACAAAACCTGAAGAATGTGACGAAAGTACTGATGACACATAGACAAACGTTACAATTCATAATCAGTACCCAGAAAAGATATTGCGGGGTTCCGCATGCTGCTTGCTTAACATCGGAGATCGGTAGGACCTCGACGCTAAGCGCGCAGCCACTTGCGGCTTGTGCAAGTCGAGTGTTCGAAACTCGTAGTCGAGGAATCGTAGGGCCACTACAATTCAAACTGTAGAGCTAATTTATTTCTTCATATTGATAGTTATGCATGTGATAAAATAGCCGAAAAACAACATTCAAAACATTTGTAGCGCGTAGCAAATGTCGGAGGAAATCGTTTTCCCAGACAAGAAATTAAGAGAATTTACGGCACACACGTGTCGCCTACGCTATTGATTCGTGAAGATCAAGTTTAGCTCTCGCAGTGCCTAAAGACCGGACGGCCCGCACTCAAGGTTTTAGTAATTCGGATACACAATAGTATATCCACGAAGCATCGTAAACTTTAGGTCTCCAAAAGGCCAACCTAGACCTACGTCTGGAAATCACTTGAAGAAGGTAAGTGAGGCCCGATAGAAACCCCGCTACACCGCTATATCCCGGAGAAATTGCAACCCGACTCTCGGAGAAGGCGCATTACGGATACAAGGAGTAGGTTGCGCTATTTCGGAAGGACCCGTAAACGACTCGAAACGACGAAAATTGAGGATGCCCGAAACGGGGACCGAGTTTTCCTGTGACTGGAAAAGCAGCGAACAAATAATTCACGCAAGATTCCTCCTACGATCCGCTAACGATACCTCTGCGCCTTCGTGCGCCTGCGCACGTGTATCTTCTCAAATAAACAAGGTTAAACACGGATATTGTCTATTACACCTATCACTGACGAATCCTCCCCAAACTTTCTACTTGGTATAATACAGAGACTAATGTCAGGGCAAAGGAAATGCGAGCATATCTCGGAATAATAATTAATCCCACTTCCAAATTTTAAAGAATATTTGTCCATAGAGCATAATACTAGAATTTCTTGTTCTGCTGAGACTTGGAACCTCTCAGTTTAAACACCCAAGCAGACGCCA
>JAUCMO010000277.1:0-19646 GCA_032399605.1 Melipona beecheii
TGGCGTCTGCTTGGGTGTTTAAACCTGAGAGGTTCCAAGTCAGAGAGGTTCCTGGCTCCGCGCTTAGTAACCCTTAATTCCTAAATAAAATTTCTGGGTTGGACAGGACGTTCATTGATTCGGTGCTGTGAGATTTTATATTACTGAGCGTCCAAAAAGTCAAACTCGACAGTGCGGGTGGGGGCCACGAGCAAGTGCGACATTGTAATACGTCATACGTCATACGTTGTGTAACGACGCAAAAGTTTTTTATTGGATTTTAGCGAGGGTAACCGAGAAAATCGGGTGCAACGCTGATGCAACGAAATTAGCGATTGGTTGATTTGGGTCACGCGACCGCGAGGGGGCGTGGATAGACCTCGAGCAGGGGGAGTGGCGTTGTTCGCTACTAAAATAAATAAATCGTACTGGGGTACGAGTCGTGCAGTTTTTTTCAAATTGCTCGTCTTCGCGGAAATGAATGCAACACGTAATTACTCCCACCCCGTATCATTACGTTCCATAATCTGTTCGAAAATCAAGAACAAAAATATCTCGACGACTGGAAATTCCAAATTCCTCTGTCGAGCACGAGATCGTTCGTTCGATAGAATTTTTGCGGCAAAAAATCCTCGCGGCGAAATTCTGCCCTTCCCCTTTAATCTTCGCCGGCGGTGGAATGTCGATTTCATCGAATTTGGTTATTCGTGCTGGCCGTCGGTGCTCCATACCGCTCTCCCCAGGTATATAACGCAACGTTGATCGACAACGTATAACAGAGCAGCTAAATTTCGTTAATGATGAACGGCCCTTCACGCGATGGTTCATGGAAAATTTCGGCCGGCGTTTGAACGTGGCAAATATCGAGGAATGCCACCGAACAATACGCCTGGCAAAGGCAACGCGTCTTGTATAATTAATATCGACGCAAATGAATACCGTTCTTCGTTAATTGATTCCGCTCTACAGTTTAAAAAGTGAATAATATTTATCGCGCAATTAATTAACCCTGCGTTTAATAACGAGCTCGCAGCGCAAACGAAAGTTTCTACGTACGTCGGCTTTTCGCTACGTGCCGTGTAACTACGTTTCAGCAAGAATTTTCGAATTTCACACGGCCTTGAACCTTTCCACCATCGACTCTACGCGGGACACGTAAAATTCCGTTAATTTCCGTTCGTCTGCACTACTCTCGTCGCTTTTCGTTGTCGCCGTCATCGGAATACAATAACAACCTCTGTAACAATACGGAACACACGCATTAACCGTCGTGGCAACAAACAGAGGGATAGGAATAAAGAGGAGCGGGTATCAACTCGCGTTTCTCCCTTGATACAGCGCCGGGAATATTTCGGGCGTGCAAATGTTGGTTATGCACGCAACATTGCTCCTGGTGATCGTACCGTTCGATCAACGACGACGACGGCACGACGTCTTCCATCCACCCTCCGCGCAGAGGGTACGTGCACGTACGGCAGCAGACACGGACAGATTAAGGCTGCCAATCGATCAAGACGTTTCCCAGACGTGGTTGATTCCTCGAAATGGCAAGATCGCGATACGCGGCGAGTGAGAAAGAAACGCGCACACGTTAAACAGGATGCCGTCGATAAATTGACGTTCGCCTTCCCGTTAGAAATCGATGGTCTCGAGACACTCCCCGCTACGAGTACGCTTGCAAGCGCGCTTTTTCGATTCCCCGACGTTTTCAATTTTTCTCTCTCGTTTCCTCTTACGCTATTTACAACCCTGGGAGAGTTTGTTCTATTCGATCGTCCGATCGGATCGGTGAACGCCGCGCCAGAGAGAGAGAGAGATTCTCAGCTATTCGAAATATGTACGTACGTACGCTCGAGATCGTACAAAGGGGCACGTACGTACCGTTAATCTCGATGGCGACAATTTCATCATTGTTTGCCATCGATCCATCCGAGCGTTAAGCACAGTGTCCCGATCGCATTAACACGCGCGCGTTGCGATAATCTCGCGGTCGATCGGCCTCGCTGTTTCGCGATTTCCACGCGCGTCAGTTCCGCCATCCGCGTCAATGCCGCCGATGGAAACGTTTATCTTCGTCGGCGGCATATTAAGCAGCGAAAAACAAGCCCGATTACGCTCAATGCGCGAGCGTATTACCACGCTGAGCGATTCTCCGATTCGCTCGATTCCGATGAACGAGCAAGTTCTACCGGAGTGTTTACCGGTCACCCTGTATACAAACCGACCGACCGATAGTTGCACTGGTATGCACTTAAGCTACAATGCTCCTAGGTACATTGTGTCTCTCACGTAAAGCGTTAATACCGGCACAAGAGCGGTGGCGGAGGCTGGCGAGAGGCTGGCGAGAGGCCGGAGGGGCAGGGTGCGTCGAACAGCGCTACAAAGAGGAAGATCTATAGAGGGACGGAGACGAACGAGACGGCGAGATAGAGAGGAGGACAGCAGAAACAGAAGGACCAAGGAGCATGCCAGAACCAAAGAGAAGGCAATAGGAAGACGAGGAGAGGCGTAAGCCGAGCCCGATGCATCTCGGTTGCTTGCAGAGGATCGCTATGCCGCGACATTGATCCCATTTGCTGGTCTCTGCCCGAACGCGGTGGTACCACGATACCACCCGCGTGTATCGTACCTTCACGCGTGTGTCTGGCGAGCCAACTCGTGACGTCCTAATCGTGAGAGAAATCTAAAAAGGAAAGGGAAACACTCCGACAGCGTGTACGGTCGGTCCGTGCGAGGAGGGGGGTAGCCGCCCTCGAAACACCAGCCACGACCAAGAGAACGTCCGGAGGTTTTCGTCGAGAAAGTAACAAGATGGGCGTAACAAGTACGCGGCGGTCGTGTTCGCGCTCGGCGAGGGGTGGAGGTCCGTTTGACTTGGAAGCGCACGTCGCAACCGCGGGGCCGCTCGCTATATGCACTATATATACTATACATGCACGCGCACTGTCTCGAGTATCGCGCGAGTTCTGCACTGGTAGGAAACAAGCGCGCGGGCAGAGGCGAGCAGAAACTGCATTAGCCGCGGTGTTTTCCAAACGAAGGCGGCGCTTTTGCGTCAGCTCCTCTTCTGAAGCTCCTCATCCGAGGCTTGGCACGAGATATACAGAAAGTCGGGAATAAAAATCGACGTGTCTGCACGCGAACGCGGCGGGGACGCGGCGGGGACGCGGCGGGGACGCGGCGCCGCCGGTGTGGATATATACGGCGAAGAGGGTGGTTGAGGGGGGCCGCGGCGGGAAGGGGTGGAGCTCCGGGTGCTTCGGATTTGCGGCAGAGAGCTTCGACGAGGCTCTTTCTATCCATTACGATCGGGTGGGGGAAAGGCCGCCGGTGAAAAGTGTTTTAAAGGGAAACGTCGAAGCGCGGCGCGGATCGTGCGACCGCGCGCTGTGCGCTCCACGTATGCATTTTATATCCATGAGATTTTTTTATGGTTTTAATGACGCTCTCTCGCGCTCGGCAGGATTTAAACTGCTTTTAAATTCCGTGCGCCGCGGCTTAAGCCGCGGGAAATCTTTCCCTTCTTCTTCCTTTTTCTTCTTTTCTCCCTCGTCACTTTCTTTTTCATCCTGCCTCTTTCGTCTCTCTCCTGCTCGTCCTTTTTCCCCCGCTTCTTTCTGTTTTTTTTTTTTTTTTTTATTTTCACCATTGGCGAAGGTAACGTAACCGCTCGACCACCAGAAAACAGATGGAATTGTTTATGGCTTTTAACGAAAATGCAGAGAGGGAGAAGGAGCGCGGAAGAGGTAAAAAGGTTCCCCTGTTTACGACGCGGCGTTCTTTATAAACCTATCGAAGGAATTAACGCGCGGCGCCGCGGATTTAAGTTTCATGCCGCTCGTCGAGATTACTCGTTTCCCCGTATTAATTCGCCGAAAAAGAATTCCCCGGAGAGGTGGGGAGAGTTCCTGCCGCTCTCTCTCTCTCTCTTGCGTTGGCGCGAGTCGCTAAGACGGCTAAACCAGCAAACGCCCGAACGGCGTCCGGCTCGTCGTTTTACTCTCTTCCCCTGCGTCTTTCAGTGTCAAAGACAGCACGCGTAATTCGGAGATTATCACTGACGCGTGTGTGCGACATTTCGACGGACGTGTCTCTGGTGGGACAAGGACGTTCGTTGTTAAGAAAATCGACGCACGACGATTATCGAGGCAAGGGGAATCGATCGGGTATGCACGACGTACTCGGCCATCAGCCCGAAGGATGTGGTATTCAATTATGCAACGATCATCATCCTCATTCTGTGGTTCGCCGCGCTCCATTTCACTTTCGAGGGGCCGAGACAGCCCTAAACACAGGGGTTGAATCACGCACGGATGCCGTGCGTTTTCTCTCTTGCCACGGATCCGTCTGATCAAGTTACGTCTACGCGCCGATCTCATCTCGCGATATTATGACTACGAACCAACGAACACAGCGTCGAAAATTATGAAAATTACAAAGGCAGACTCCAACTGTAATTAGTGCTTGGCGTTCGGTCAGCCAAGGAATATAATTTTGCGACAGGAGAGAAAAAGAACGAGGACGGATACCGCTCGCTCTCCACGCTCATCCATCGTCAGTTCCTTTCTCCTTGACACCCTTTGAAAACGCGAGGGTCGACACGTTACGAGCCTATTTCCCTGAAATGTTTACGGAGGCGGCCGATGCGCCCGCCTGTGTCTCCTATACATAATGCATTCGGCATATAAGAACGTTTCACGTGTTCCTCAGCGAGTAACAGGATTTAGAGCGGTAAAGAGATGAGGACACGAGGATAGCGGAAAGAGGACGAGAGAGAACCGATATATATCGGGCCGGGCAAATTATTCATGCCGGTACACGAGTCACCGTCGGAGGTGGGCCTATTTCTTTCGGTGCAAAAACGGGATCAAAGATACACCCCGGCGCTGCATGCGAATTCGATTAACCCTATTTCGCGGGCGACTTCTCGAAATCCTTCCCAGCCCACCTCCTCCGCGATGCTATCTGCCCGACTGTCTGTCTGACGTATCTACCGATGTCCCCGTGGTTTTCCTACTCGTTTGTTTGCGCTGCAAGGCAGTTCGACAGCGATCGAAGTCGTCGTCCAACCGGGTGAATATAACCCGAGCCCGGAGCCCCCCCCCGGCCCCCCACTCTGCCTCCCTGCCTCCGGAGCTGCTGCTATTGAAAAATGTCGCATTCCACTGAAGAATTTACAGTGCGCTTGACGTCACATCGATATCACCAGGGATGAACAGTTATTGATATTCCTTGTCGAACGTTATTTCGTTTCATTCTCCTCTTTATCCGACGTATCCACGGTCCACGGTTGGAACGGTTAGCCCCGTGGACCGTGGATTTCGACTTTGGCTCGATCAATAACTAAAGGTCGTCCTTGTCTCACCGGGATGCCCCGCTATAAATACATTCCACCAGGAGCTGCATGCCGGCTCGCGTCACAAACTCCAGATAATTCCGGTTGAAACTTTGTCACGCTTCCATGCTGATCTAAGAAACCTCGTTCCACCCGAATACGCTTATTGTTACAACGGGACACTTCTCTCTCTCTCTCTCTCTCTCTGTCTCTATCTCTCGCCTCCTCTCCTATTTGTCATCGCGATCCTCGAACACGATTTAATTCAGTATTTAGCCGGTTAATTTGCAAGGAAACGACTCGAAACGCGGTCGATATTTTCGCGTGGCTCCCGAACGAACCGTCTCGTGCAAAAATTCAAAATTCTTGCGTCCGGAAGCGATCGCGTCGGGATTTAAGAGTTTTGCTCGTCGACGAGAAAGGCGTCTTGGAGAGGGGACGCGCTCCGGCTGCTTGGGTCTTTAACCCAAAAACGTCCAACGCATTAGAGGGCGATAATCGAAAATCAATAAGGGCGATAAAAAGCGTAAGGAAACCGCTTGCCTGTGCGCGCGGGAGACTTCTTCTTGCATAATAAATCTCACTCTCTCTGCCTCTTTCTCCGTCGTATCTCCGAGCTTCTCCCGAGATCGTGTAAGTACACGTCGTCCTCGATACCCGAGGAAAGTCCAGCGCGAAAACCAGTTCGTCCGACTGCTGCTGCAACAAGGCTGTGCGACAACGAGGAGGCTGTGCCTCTGTCGCGAGGCACGAGATTCTGTTAACCGACGAAAATACACCGTCGCTCGTCGCTTCTTTCTAACAACAACAACAATGAAAATACAAAAACAGTTGCTGCTCTTCGAACGAATCTAGAGCGATCTGGAGTAATTCTTAAATGTGAGTTGCTCGAAGGAAAAACGGCGGGGTAGCGTAAATCTGGACGAGCGGAGTACGTACATCTGGAGGATCAACAAACAGCGGCAAAATCCCAACATCTGGCAATCTGTTTGCGAGTAGAAGATAGAATTGTCGTTTCCTAGCGAGCTGCCCCCGAGGCAGATTCCCAGATCTCGGTTATTCCGTGCGGAGCGTAGCGCAATAATCGTTCCGGTCGGACTACGGAGTTCCGGTATCGCGCCGGAAACCTGTCTCAATGTTCGAACGAAATATCGGAACGAAGCCGCGGAACGTGCGAGCGTTAAGTTAATTAACGCCTGGTCAGGGAGAGACGTCGAGAGGAGCTAGCTGTAATTGTTAATCTCTCTGCTGGATGCTGCGCCGATTAATCGAACGTCTTACGGTCGATCGAGGATTATTCAAATCGATTCGACAATAGCGGGGCTGACAGTGCTCACGACGACGGATCACGACGATACGCTTTTGAGGATCAGACGAGGACCGAGTTCCCTCGAGGGGCCTATCGAAACGCACGTGCGCGCACGTCGCTAAATATACGTCGCTACATACACGGGCGCATACGTCAGATACATATGCATATATCGCGACGTGTCGGACCCCTTTGGCATGAATATGTCGCTATCTCGGCGCCGGTGGACAGGTATACCTAGCCACGGTACACAAACGTGGTCGAGCAATAATCCGTTTCATCTTGCGGTCAAACGATCGGTCGTCGCGGTATAATGCGAAAGCTGCACGATCTTCCTCTTCGTATATATATATATATATATGTATGTATGTATGTATGTATGTGTGTATGTATTTATATATATAAGTATATACTTATATATATATAATCCTTCCTTTCTCTTCCTTCCTTTCTCTTCATTTCGTGTGCTCGCACACCAGCCACGCGAACACGACGCTCCCCGATAGTTGCGGCGTTCCACTTCCACATCTTCTCCCGATTTTTCCAGCTGGCAGGAACACGGTGCCGCGAACTTGGTAATCGTAATTCGATGGGTTGCACGTTTCGCGAACTCGCCGGCGAAGCGTTTGCTTCTCTCTTGGCACGATGCTCCGACGTTTATCGGAGAAAGAGAAACGTGTGGCGACTTCGATCTAAGAAATCGGCCGGAAGAAAGTGCATGGTGGTTGGTGGTAGTCGGGGCTCGGAGGGAGCAAAGTGACTGGTCCCGTTCTCACGTTCGAGCGAAAGATAAGACTGCCTATCGTCGTTCGTCGCGAGAACGATCGCGCGAGCTCAATTACGAAGGTATTACCTCGGATTACATCGGTGTCTAATAGCGCGGAAGCCTCGATTTCGTTCGTTCGCGCTTTTCCATATTCGTCGAATCGCTCAAACGCGCGTGCTTGTCCCTGACCGAACCGATCGCCGATCGCGTTGACCCGAACTCGACCCGTCGATACCTACCCCTTTCTCGTTATCGAAAGTCGCAACGCTATTTATAACGAACTATAAAGAGCACGTCCTCGCCAGGAACGGCCCTCGCTGCGCTATTTATAATACGCAACGCTCGAGGCCAGCATTCCACGATATACTGCTATTCTAAGGCAATCAATTTTTCTTTCCCCGTCATCGATGCGAGTAAAAGGAACGCTCGAGGTGGTGGAAACACCTCGGCGACGTAGGTTCGAGAAAGAGCGGAAGAGAGAGTGAGAGAGTGAGAGGCGAGTCACGTAGCCGTCGTTGCCGGTATCGGGCAACGAGATAATGAAAAGAATACAGAGTTCGGCGTTCCGTGGCTTAATGTACCCGAAGAAATAAACGGGGCGGTGGTATATATCAAAACGCAGACAGCCGGCACGGCTGTAAATGATATAAATAAAATCAACCTGGGAGTACCGTGGCTATTTATCATCCAACTAAAATGCCTTAGCCTCCTTGCCCCCGCTTGGCCCCATTAATAACGCGAGGAAAACTCATTTTCGTTCGGTTGAACGCTGCGTGCTCGGCTTACACCTTCCCCGGGGGCCCGGTGAAACGACGCGCGGCGCGGCTATCGCGGAAACGTCGTTTCGTTTCGTGGGAACAGACCCAGTTTTCGAACCCGGAATCTTAGGATCCCGAACGATTCCTGAGCGCTGCCGCGGCGAACCTCGCTGCGTTATTGATTTACAGTCGAACGGTCGAAGCGGGGCCGGAATAATTCCGCCTCGATCGGGATGGAAAGTGGGTAATCGACGAGATTGGCAAGTGATAAAACGTAGCTTCGGAGTGGATCAGAGATACCGCTGTTTCTCGCGGTGATGTTTCCTAGCTTCCTAGTTGTGGTGCTCGTCCGCTCGAATCTGACAGTTATCCCGTCCTGTTATCCTTTTCCCGTCTTCTTTCTGATTTAATTAAAACGACGCTCGATAGCTTCCAGCAGCGTTTCTTTTATCTGTGTTCGTCGATGACAGCTTGATGATAACGGAGTATCGTACGTACGTACGTGCATGTACGGTCGACGCGTTCGACTTTTCGCGCGATGCTTTAATATTCCAGTTAAGGAGCGCAAATCTAGTTTTGAAAACGTCTGCTGAATAAACCATTGGGACGATCAATCCCTTCCTCTCGGCTCACTCGGGGTCCACCGCAGACCGCATCAATAATGGACAATGTATAAACAGACGCACAGCGGGTGGATAAATCGAGGAAAAAAGCATGCAGTAGGGCAGGGGGGGGGGACAAAACCCTCTTCCTTTCGCGCGTTGCGTAAACATACGCGCGGTGAACAAAAATTTAGAACACCGTCACGACTGGCTCTCTGCTGGCCACCCCGGGAGGACGCTGGCGCGTTTAAACAAATATTTTCCCTGGGAAACGTTGCTGCCTGCCCTCTCTCCACGGGGCCGGCTTGGCCGATCTTCTTTAAATATTTCTACCGGATAAATACATCCGTCCGTGGGACACGGGGACGACTGTAAATCACCCGTTCCGCCTATCGATCTTCGTCGATCTCCGTCAATCCCGGCGATCGGCGGCTGAGAACCGCTGCTGCCGCCGCCGCCGCCGCCGCATCGCCCGTACGCCGTACGCGCTATCGAGATGAGAGATCCAACCGTGATTGAAGACCGATGGCTCGGTCATAGGTGCTGCTTCCAACGAAGAAAAAAAAAAAAGAAAGAAACACACACACACACACACATATACGCATATGCACACGTACGAAGAGAACGTTTCTAAGAATCTGTTCGTTGCTGACTCAACATGCTCGAATATCGTATCGAGTATTGTACCAATCTTGGAGAACCTCGAGATCTGGTTAATAGCAAAATCTGACTACACCGAGTGTACGGTCTTTCGAGAAATGTAGGTTAAGCATCCGCACTCTGAGAACGTTTTGTCAAAGCACGTTTGAAACGCGGTGATCCGCAACGGTAGTAGAGGGCTTCCCAGAGGAAAACATCTCGTTAATCGCGTGATTTATCGAGGCCGCGCGCCATTTCGCACGACTTTTCGCCGGGTGAAATTCTGCTCGACGCGTTCGCATGGTCCGCGATCTTTATTAAAATTCATACGCGGCTCCGCGCGCCTGCGTCGTTAATTATTCGGCCATGTTAAATCAGACACCGGACCCATTGGCTCCGTTGATAAATAACCGGGGCACCGCAAGAAACAGTTCTTCTCGCGCCTCTGTATCCGAAATGGCGGAAAAAAGGACCAGTCCGCCGGCAAATTTTATCCTGCCTTCTCCGAAGCTATCGTCCGAACAATTATTCAGATAACGGCGCACGCTCCGGTGCTCCTCTGCTGGATTCCTAGATAACGTTCTCCGCGGTGATTGACCGCTTGTATCGCGTCGGTTGCGCGAAAAAGGAAGAAAAAAAGAAAAAAAGAAAAAAGAGGAAAAACACACGGGGTTTATTATTAGCCGACTAGTCGGCATCGTGATTGCACGGTGCTCACGCGGTCCGCTCGCTCGTGCACACCAGAGACGAAGAAAAAGGAAAGGAGTTACATGTGGGTCTCGCGTACGCTTATGCTCGCGCTATCGAGACGAAAGATCCGAGCGTGATTGAAGACCGATGGCCCGGCCATAGGTACTTACGTACGGGAGAAGTTGCGTCGTTGCGAGGCAAGGGGAAGAAAAAGAAGAAGGCGAACGGAAGGGTAGAACGGACGAGAATGCGGCCGGTAAATCGTATCGTGATACAGCGAATCCACGCCACGGAACGTGGGCGACCGTGCTTCATTTGCGTGCACGCGTATGCGTGCGTGCGTGCGTGCGTGCGTTTGTCGTTAGGCGAACGCGCGTGACACCGCGCCACCTTCGAATCTCTCTCTCGCGCGAAAGAAAATCTCGCGTTTCTTTCTCGTTTTCGTTCTCGAGATGACACGGTGGCGCGATGACGCGTCTCTCGACGGCCACTTGCGACGATTGAACGAATCCGACCGAGTGTCGTACGAGTCGAGCGTCGACGTGTGTGTAACGCGAGGTTTCGCAGAGTTTGAGGAGGTAGCAGGGAAAATGTCCGACAACGACAAAGAGCGTGGACTGAATGGGAGGATTAGAGAAAATCGTAGATATTCCGACAGGCCTAAGACCTCTCGTTACTTGTTATCGCAAGGGATGATAATGCGGATGACGAGAGGACTTACGCCTACTTGTTACGAGCTAACACGGCCTCTTCAATTATTGATAGCTTAGTCGAGTAGCTAATTTCCACCAAGTTTCAACTGTTACCCTTGAAAACTGTTTGGGATATTATCTTAGGCTGTAGCTATCGAGATGAACGTGCTTGCAACACGTTCACGTGCTCCGAGAACTAACGAGTACCGCTGTCGTGGATAGTCCGACGAAATAATATAGCGTACCTGCCTAAAATGGAAAAGAAGAACGCGAAAACGTCTGAAATGACAGCAAACAGAGTGGCGGTGGTTCGACCGTATTTCTTCATAAAAGAGCAACGAAAACAAGTTGAATATCGTATTTGGCCAAATATTTGGACTGTCGAGCACAAGACACGTACGTACGTTGGTAATCCTACGAGTTTATCCTCCATTTCCGTTTGTGATTTTTGCGCTTCGTTTCAACGTTCGGCGGATGCGTTTAGTCAGAGTTTCAGACGCGATAAGCTTCGTTTTCTCCGATATATGAACATCAGGCACCGTTTCAGATTGTTTGTTTGAACGTCGCGTCGCGTCGTGCACACGTGTTGTCAGTTTCGGTCGTACGTTCGAAGAGGACTCGGGATTCGAGAGTGATGAAAAGTGGTGCCAGTTTCCCCGCTATTTATATTCCCTCGCTTTTGTAGTTTATTTCTGGCTGAAGGTTGGCTGCCAAGTGTACCTTCGGTTATTTAACTTTTCGCCGGTTTCGTAATGTAATCAACGGAGTTGCGCCGCCGGAATTTGTTACCACTTTCACCCTTACTCCGAAAATTCCCAAACACCGTTATATCTCGCATTTTTTTTTTTCTTTTTTTTCCTTTTTTCGTCCCCTCCCTCTTTAGTCGCGTACATGTTCGGTAATAACTTCTCTAATAACGTACGCACAGTCGCGTTCGCGAGGTACGAACGTTTAATAACGGATGTAATTTCCTTTCTTTTCAGGTAAATCCCTCGAGATTTTCTACGTTAGTTAGCAAGAGACACGCAGATTACAACACACATGGCACGGTAATGTAAGCATTGTAGCACGAACGCCGGAAACAATGTAGATACGTATCGTCGAATCACGTATCCACGTATATTCACTGCCATATAGTTCCGTATAGTACGCGCAATAGTACATACATCGCGTCGTAGCTGACATCATCAACTGTGTAATTCAACCTTATTCCTACCTAGACCCGCTGCGCCGAAATAATCGCTAATTTCCCCAACGCTTTTCGACGTTATTCAATTTGCGTCGATTTCGCAGTTTCGAAAAAATAAACAACGGATCGTTGCGCGAAGTTACGTTACGCGACTAACTCGGTTGCACTGCAAATATTGATAGATGTAGAGGAAGGCAAAAAAAAAAAAAAAAAAAATACAACCCCGACAGCATTGCATCGATCAGCTATTAGTTTCAAAATTACTATTCACGTAAGGGAACAATTAAATTTTAGGACGGACAACAACAGAACGCTAGCCGCGTTTAATGTAATTTCCATCTATCAAAATTTGATCCCGTCGCGACGGTCTTGCAACGCGTACGAAAAATTGAATTTTTCAGCGAGCAACGTCACTCGGTCACTCCGATTTTTAACGATCGCCGACCGAACGTCCGGAGACAGCCAAAAATTTTTTTTTAATACGCCGCTGCGCGTTTTGTTCTACGTTATTTAGGATGAATTTTTTTTTTTTTTCAAAGATTCTTCGATCCGATCGCCGCGCGAACCGCATTCGTTTGTTTTCGATCGAACAATTTCGGAATGTTTGTGAGAAAAATATTCACTTTTCCAGCAGGGGAACGACAGTTGTAAAAAGTACGCGTAATTATTTATTAGAACTGTCATTGTAGAAGTTTTACGGATAATTGCACAATTTTATTGTTTCAACAGTCAACAAAAGTATGACTGAACTTCCGGTTTTTACAACTTTCCGGTGTTTGAAAGATACGGATATCTTCCACGAAAATCAACATTAATTTCTGCTTGAACAGAAACGTAATTGCGCGAGCGCATTTATCTTAATTACCGTTTAAATTACGATATTTGGAATACTTTGTTAAAATATTTTGATACGGTTGTTCCAGTGTCAAGAGACGAGCTCTGATTAGCTCGTTTATATTAATATTTCGATATACAACCAAAATCAAATGTACACGCGTGTATATTTATATTCGCGAAACAGTGTCGATTTATAATCCATCTCCTCGCTGGTGCGTCATTTTTACAAAAATTCCTCAGGACTCGATTCATCTCTTCTCCCGTATCCTCCGCCCACTCGGAATTTAAACTAAATAAATAAAAATAAAGCTAAACGCTAAATAAATAAAAATTACGACTGCACGCGCGGCGATCGCGTACGCCCGATTTTTACCAGTGACACGAACGAGCAAAGAGGAAAGAGGAAAGAGAAAAGAGGGAGCGAGAGCGGAGTCTAGTCTTACTTTTTGTCGCGCGACGTAAAACACGGGTGACCGCGGCCGCGCGCCGTAGAAATTTCGTTCGTCCGTTGTTTCATATCGGCCGCTACGCGTGATTTATACTTTTAGTTTCTGTTTTACGGTCGTCCAAGTTTGTTGCTCGTGAAAAATAAAATCCGTGATATATTGCTTAATATGGCCGGGGCTTGAAGCATCGCCAACGGCGTCGTCCGCCTTCCGGGGCGTAATCCGTTTCCACGATTTCTTGTAAACGATTCGAAAGTATCTCGAAGAATCGATCTAATCCGCCGGTTATTTCCTGATGATCGTCGCTGTTTCTTCCAACTTTGATTCGTTACGCGAGATCATTGATGATGATTCCTTCGCAAGAACCATCCGGGGAGGGGGCGGGCGGGGGGTAATTTCGCGCGTAATTTAAACTCTTACGCGCGTCGAGACGGACGCGTCGTTGATGGAAAATTACGCGCGTAATTTCGCAAAATTATGCGCCGAGCTCGTTATCGTTCTACCGGAACGGAAGTGGCGTTCGAGTGGTATTTTTATTTTGCGTCGCGGAAAGAAAAAAGCTCTCCTCATCTGGATTCGTAAAGCCGCTTTTCTCGCGGTTTCGCACGTACGCGAGAAGTACAAAACTACGTGTTATCGAGCAGCTATAACGTCTAATGCACGTATCAGGTTCTTCGTTCGCCGTGCATCAACCTCGAAGCGAAGAGAGAGAACGGTCACGTAGATCGTTTCGTGTTTCTCGTCGCGGTTACACTCGCTGGTACACGGTACGCCCGGTGAGCTTATCATCGTCGCGAAATTGTTGCCCGAGATGACAAACATTAATACACCGCGTTGATAAGCCGAACAAAAACGACACCATTAATCAGAAGTTTTTCCACGTACGATTCGCGGATCATTCGTCGCGATACGTTTGTTTTGCGGGCACGCAATAAATCAGATTCGCTGTAAGCGATGCGCGCGGCAGAGAGCCAACACCGAGAGCCATCGTTTCTAAACGACCGTCCGATTCGAGATCTCGCTATAGAATTTCCTCCCCCCTCGCTCGCGGGTCGCGACTTTCTATTTTCCGCCCCGATTTTTGCCATAGTAAATCTGTCGTTGCGTTTCAACGAGCCAACGTTTAATCTGTTTAATCCATTTCGAGAGTGTCCGCGTGCTCCGTGACGCCTCTCGCGAACAACGCTCACGAGGCAATCGATCTCTTTGATCTACGACGTAGCAGCGAGAGGGATATCTAATTTATGGCACCCTCGAGTACCTGTTCTTTCTTTTCCTAGATTGGAAACGCCGAATTATCGTCGCTCGAACCTTTGCTTTTCTCTCTCTCTCCGAGAGTGGAATTTCCTACAAATGTCGCAAGTGCAACGATGAAGGGAAAGACGCAAAATAAATCGATCGCACGCGAAACACACGAAAACACGAAAGGATGCGTAGATTTCATTTGACTAAACGTTAAATATTTATGCTTCGGTATGAGATGGAAAAGGGGTCCAAATGTTCTTTCTAGCAGGGACTGCAGAGTACGAGCGTCGCTCGTCTGAATGTGAAAAAACACCGAACAGCAATCGCTTCCGGGAAACGTCGAAACTCTTCAAGCTGAAATTTTCAACTCTGTCTGGAACGGAACGCTGCGACGTTGATTGTTTCTGAAATCTCTCAAATAATGTCTACTCCCCGAGCCATCGATTGAACACAAAGATCTTAAAGTATCGGTGTTACGGTACGTTGAACGCGTCAATATAAGGTCAACATCTCCGTAGATGTCGCGGACAAAATTTCCGCACGCGGACGTGCTCTGAGGAATTTTCGCCGAGACACGCGGTCGCCAGACCAAACGAACGATCTTAATCGCGATAGGGTTCCGCCCGGCAGTGGCAGAATCGCCCTTTTTAATTTGAGAAGAAATCGAAAATTAGCCGTAAACGGGCTCGTTAGCCCGGCAGCGGAATAAATCGCACCGGTCGCTTTGATCGGGGCACGATTAAGCTCAGCAGCATTGGTAGTACCATCCCGGGATCGAGCGCGACTTAATTATCCGCTTATTGTCCGGCATTGTCGCGACGTTACAGTTTATTATACGGCCACGTTCCTCCGCGTTGCAGAGGTCACAGACAAATTTCGGCCTGGCCGTTGCGTTTTGTATAAACGTTAGCGTCAGGTCGCCGCCTGGATGTGGGAGCATAGTTGCCGCTATAATGCTCGACGATAGCCAGGAAATAGTAGCGGCGTAATAGTGGACGCGGTGCCAGATTACCGGGAAAAGTGTGTACGTAGCGCGCGTTTAGCTCGCACCGTAGAGGCGGGGCATCGCCGCCCGTAATTTGCATATTGCGGCGGGCGCGTATACGTGCCTAAGGTTATTTAATTCATTAGTTCGATGAAATACGGGCCGGCGTATTAGGGGGCGTCGTAGATTTCTCGCCCCTGTCAGGCGATTTTTTCGCGTCCGTTCGCGCGCCACACGCCGTTTCTTTGATAATGCGCTCTGATCGCGTTTCAGCTCTCAACAGTTTGATCGATCGATCGAGGAAGGAAACAGTTAATATCAACGCAGCGTTTTTTGACCTCGTCAAATGTTACCGCACCGTTCGGACGAGAATTGCGATTTCATTGGACAAACGACAGATTGGATCGGGCAAACTTAGCTCCTAAACCGAGCAAAATAGATTCTCAACGTTTTTCGCGCCGGGTGCAACTACGGTGGAGATTAATTTATTAGCCAGCGACTGAGGTACGTTTTCGTCTTTAACTCGTTCCGGGGTGACGGGTCGTCGGGACGATATTATTCTCTGCGCAATTCTGTCGGAAACTGGGCAATCGAAAAATAATCTCTCGTCGAAACGACGATTTTTGAATCGAAAGACGAAAGGCAAGAGAATAAAGGAGAGAAACGAAAGCCAGCTCGATTAATTTAATTCCGGCGCGATGCGAACGACGCGCAGCGCGTGCGTTAAACGATCCGATTGAATATTTTCCGGATAATTTATCCGGTGGCAATTAGTCGCAGCACGTACGGGTTAATTCCTCGGCGTCGCCGAGCAATATCCTTCGGGCTTTTCCTCCTTCTCCGCGTGTTTTTGCTGCTTTTTCGCCTGGCTGGGGAGCTAATATCCCGGCTCGCGGTGTCGCGATAATCGCGGCTCTTTCCAGCGTTCCTGCTTCCAGCACAATAGCCGCGCGCCAGAGTAGCCGATAAAGCGCAAAACCCGACGGCCCCGGAGTGGCCTCGATGTGTACACAGCCTCGGCACCAAACATGGTCTCTCGCGTGAGAAGCCGCGCGTACTCTCCTCTCCTCTTCTTCCTCTCTGCTGAAAGCCGCGCCGCTGCTCGAGGGATTGCTCGGCAGCCGGTGGTAACTTCTTCTGCGTTAACGCGATTCCCAGGCTCCACGCTTCGTACTTGGAGCCTCGAGTCGTCCGTACGCTCGTACGCTGTGTATCGTCCGACGATTTTCGAACAAACAGCAAAGGCCACGTAGATGCAGAGAGGAACGACGGGGCAAAGGGAACAGTAAAAAAAAAAAAAGAAAAGAAAAAGAAAGAAAGGGAAAGGGGAAGAAAAGAAGAAAGACTTCCCTGGCGGAAGGACGCGAAGAATGAATGGACAGCTTCTAGAAAACGTAATTATTCGCGGGCTTTATGGAAGGAGAGTGGAAGAAAGGAGGGAAAAAGAGGACGTGGAGGAAGGAGGAAAGTAACGTTAGGGGTTGGCCCGTTACTTGGGCTTTTCGGAATGAACGAATGGACCCAGTGCGAGGAGTTTGGCGAACGTGCGAGGATAAAGGCGGGAGACAAGGAACGTCGAGCTGGGAGAGATCAGCGTGCAGCGCGGGACTCGTATTCGCGGGTAACGCGGCGCGACTCGGCCTTTCGCGGAATGTTCTCTGAAAAATTTACTACCTTAAAAACAGCCGTTCAACTGTCGCGGCAAGAACGAAGTGCCGTAGACACTTCGCGACACCTCGTACTTCCCTCCATAATTTTCCAACAGGTTCTACGTGGCGGTGCCACTCCGAATCTCGTGGCTGTTTCTCGGAGACCCGCGGCCACTTTTTCGTTTCGCGAGGTTAAAAATCATGACGATCTCCTCCCGAGTAGTAACACCTGAACGCGACCACGCGAGAGCCTAATTCAGTCTTACGGAGAACTTGGTTGATACCATCGTTCCGAGGGATAATTCGGTACAAGCCAGATCGTTGTTAACGACTTTATTAAACAGTTACCGGCATTATATCGTCAATGGTCGGCGGCGTGGGCTTCGTTTATCCGACGTTAATTAGCGACGTCATTATCGTTTCAGGCTACCATATTTACAGCTGGCGTGCGGCTGCATTATTGGCGCGCGATTTCTCTCGACACACGCACGCACACGCACACACACACACACACACACACAGGGGGTGTGCATTGCGGCGAATGGGCGCGCGGATTCTTAACAGCCGAGGCTCTCGGCTTCCCATTTACCGGGTGACGCCACCGCTGTAAATTGCCGATCGATAGGATTATACGAACGTTAATTAAGGCCGCCGCTTACGAGGCGTACGTGCGGAGGCTTTACGCGGCGAATTAGTTTTGGCAAGTACCAAGGTGGAAAACGCGTCGAAACCGGGCCACGCTCTAGACTTCACGGCAAGCAAATAGAATCGCGATAAAGTGGACGAGATATGAACTAGTTTTTCAAAGGCGCGGCAACGATTTGCCGTGGCACCGGGTGCCGGGTGCCGGGTTCCTTGGCTCCCGTTTTCTTTTTCGTCCCGTTTTAACGGCCGCGCGCGTAATTCGTTCGCGCCGAGGTACTAAAAAGAAGTTAAACTCGTTAGCCAGGCTCCGGGCGTGCAGCCCGCGGATAATAAAAAGGACGCGTCGCGCAATTGTTAAGCCGCGTACGCAAGCTCGCGATAAAGTCGTTCCATTAGCCCGCTTGTTGCGTCGCTTGAGATTAAACGCGCGGTGAAACAAACGCGTTTCAGGTGTTTAGATTTTTGCGTAAATACCTTGCGCGTACGTCGTGTGTCGCTCGTTGGATACAACGTGCGTGCAAATGAGATACTGCGTGAAACGGTGGCCAATGAAATACTGCGCGTGTATGCAACTGTAAGAAACCTTGTTTTTCTGCTATTTTCTGTCGTTTAAACATTGTCACCGTACACGAATGATTTTTATCCTCACCATGCCTAAATTTCACGTTCAATTGGATTGTCGCACTTGTACTTACAAAGTTCAGCATCTATCGAGCATAATTCATTCGCGTTGTTTGTACGTTTGTTTGACAATATTAAACAACAATGGTCCTGAAATCAAATATAACGTTACATATTCAGCAAGTGTGAGTTACTTTAAATGAAAATATTTTTTCCAAATAAATGTCATTGTGTAGCAGGATAGGTTAGGTTTTGGTTAGGTTTAAGGGTTGGGTTATAGTCTATATATTCTCCTATAAATTTATATATATATAGAATACCTTCTATGTACTAATATTGAGTCCACTTATACGTTACTCAATTGCATTGTGTCAATTTCATCCTGTGTCAGTTCAGCAGTCTGGCATTTGACACTACATTAGTCTCCAACTTTTTCATTTTCAGCCCGTACGTCGAGCAGAGAGCTTCTCGCTCCGTAATTCTATCAGTTTCGCGCAGCCCGGCGAAACAAAGGGAAAAAGGGATATTAAAATAACTGGCGCGGAGCCACAGGAACAAACAACGTGAACAATTCTGCGAGAACAACGGGAGGTTAAGACCAGCGAATCCAGCGAGGACGGGGTGATGGCGGAACGCGTAGCGCCGGTAAATTAGCAACGAACACGAAAATTGCATTATTTCTGCAAACCGTGCAACGCGTGAAAAGGGTTCGCGACGTCGGTTGGCGGTTGGCAGCGAGCTTCGAACGAACGGAAGAAACGATCGAGGGGCGGTGCAAAGCGAATCGCGCCGCGGCGTGTTTCAACGTGTCGGCCGTGTGTCGTTTTCGGCCCGCGTGCGGCAGGGCAAATATTTGAAATTCGTCGCGCGTACCGTCGACGTGCGTTGCTCGTCGATCGGCTCTCTCTCCGCCGTGCCGTGCCGTGCCGTGTTTGTACCCGTAACCTCTCGCGTCACCCGACACGCCCGAAGCGTCTTAAAAATCTCTCTCGCGAGTCTCTCGCCGGACCAAAAGACCACGTTGAAATTTTCGTATTTCAGGCATGAAACGTAAAAATTCGGACGCGCGAATTTCAAAGTGGCATTTTCGGCACTTATCCGATCGGGCAGGCGGCGCGACTCATTGGTTGATAAAGGCGCCGGCAAGCTTGAACGGACCGACGGGGCGCAATCGCGCGTAAAAGCGGCGGATTTTAGCGAACGACGGAAGCCATAAAATATTCGTCGCACAATGGAATATGCAGCCGTTCTTGGAAATA
>JAUCMO010000278.1:0-26439 GCA_032399605.1 Melipona beecheii
TTGGCTGACTGAATGATTAAAGGTAGAAATTATAGCTTCTTTACATTTTCATTAAGTATTGAACACCCAGCGCTGGTGTAATTGCAAGCATTTCGCTGATGGTAGATTAAATAAAAATTGTAGAGAATTTTAAAAGAGTTTAAAAGAAATGGCGATCTTTTAACTGGTACACGAATCACAAATATATCTACTTTTTATAAAGAAGATATCAAATTCCAATTTGCTTTCTGAAATACTTTAAACGATACGCCTGAATATTTATTCTTACCAAGTAAGTGAAAATACAATGAATGTGGATAAAAATTACTCTACCTCTCAAAAATCATCAGAATTGTATTATAGAAACATTCCGCGAAAAAAAATTCCATTGTTAATAATCTACCACGTTATGATAACATCAATTTGAAAGGAATTTACTTTTTGATATATTAATTATATAAACACGTGAGGGACAGATTTTATAAAATGGCCGAATAACGATTCAAAATTATCCAGAGAAGTACATATGAACTACTTATTGTAATCACGAATATTTCAAGATTAAATAATCGAGCTTGTGATTTCTGAATGTTACTGAACTTTAATCCTACGAATGAAAGATGGACTTACCAGCCAGCAATGCCTTTCAGTTATCTCCTGCAGAAGATACCCAGCTCTCCTTTGTCTCCTTGCTTGAAGGACAAACCACACTAAATCAAGACTCGTACCTTCTGGTTTTATACAACTTGAAGAAAAAATGATAACACTTAATATCCTAAATATCAAAATAAACGCCACATGAGACCTCTTCTATTAACCTGCACGGTGATACTTGACGTCCTCTAGCTGCAACTTCAATAACTTTCTTAATTCCATAGCATATATTTGTTGTTGTAGTGGAGGCATTCCCATAACCTCAGATACAAGACTTGGACTTGTAACCTAAACAAAATGATAATTTAGTACTAAGTACGAAAAAGGAGTCATGGGTGCATTTAAAGCACATTCTAAACAAAATTTTACCTGTGCACTGGTATCCTAGCTGCTGCTGTGCACCTAATGGAACAACTGGAACCTTGATCTTCTAATTCACTGCTATCTCTGGATATAGATCCTGATACCGTTCGATCCAAGTGGTTGTGAAATTTGGTGTACCTAGAACAGAGAGTTCCAATTGTCCACCTGATATTGATGTCCAAAATCGCTTCTGGTGATGATAGATGGATGCTGTCCCAATTGACTATTCAATTCAATCGAAAAGCTTAGTCTTAGATCATCTCACTATGCTCGCGGAACACCGGATCTTCCAAAAGAGAAATCAACGACTTAATATCTTGAGTTGTGCATTTGTAGCTTTGGGTCATTGCAACCTCCACCCTTTCTTGAACATGCTCCAACAAAATGAAGAGAGCCGTGGATATGTCTGAAAAAAATTATCAATTAATATAACCTAATGGATATTCCTCTTGAAAATGCATGAATTTATAAACACTATTTTTTTAATGAAAATTGATGCATATGTTTCAATATATTAAATTTGCATTTACCTGCACTTAGAGGCATTTTTGTTTTTGGTAGAATTGCTTCAGTTAAACAAGTATAAAAGTCTTGTGGATCCTGTAAAAACATGCGTTATAAATAAACGTGTACGTTGCTGTAATTACACAGTATATTTTATATATCGTGTATTTTTAATTTAGCAAAGTGAATTTATTAAAATATGTATCTTAACCCTCTATAACAGACAGAAATTAAAAAGCGACGAGTAAAATTCTTAAAATGATCCTTTTTATGCGATTTAACCGTTCGAGCGCGTTAAAAAGAAAATTCTACAACGTTATATCAACTATCGTTAACTTTAGCTGCACCATGAATTTATCGTAAATCAATACATGGTCACTTAATGCATCAAATATTAATAAAACTACGATTTTTCTCACCCAAATTCCTTCGAAAATTGAAGTAGAAGGCAAACAGATCGCGAGTCGATGATTCTCGGAAATTTCACGGTCAAGCACGTAAATTACAATCGATTTCGTGAAATATCACAGGAAACGTTCAATTGCATCTTGCCATCAGCTGACTATGCCAAATTATCGAATGCTTGACAGTTCTTGCCATAGGAAAAGAGAATATAGATCGACTCGACCAATAGAATGCGACTAATATCAGTGCGTGTGAAACGCGGGAAATTTTGAATCTCCACTGTTCAATGTTTTACTATAGTTACTAATATCTGATCGCTAAGAAGATTATTTCTGACGATATAATATCAGTAATAGAATATAAAATTATTTAAATTCATTACGTAAATAAATTTTAAAAACTCAACGTGCAAAATGCAACAGTAAAATTATCATATAAATAAATATATACAAAAGAATTTTAAGAAAAATTTTGACATAAAAATAATCTGTCCTATTTTATGCACTATGACAAAATCATTTTATGTTTTAAATAAGCGTAGAAACATCTCAATTCCATTTGGGAAAAACCAGAATCGGTTATATATATACTCGCACATAATGATATCATAATAAATTATCTATTCACGATACTCCACAAGAGATTACATTTTAATTTTAATCGAATGAAAACTTATAACGAACGGTTAATTAAAATTATCTTAAGTGTCAAGGTTTAATTTAATTAGTCATAATTCTATACCAAATAATTAATCTATAAAAAAAAATTATAACTCTACTACAATTAACAATATCTTAATAAAAAGGATCATTTTCCATTGACCAACGACAAACAAAATTAATTAAAATTACTATGATCAACCGAAACTGATTCTGAAAAGGAAAACAAATTACTTTCTTTGTGTCTCGAAAATTTGCATACAAACAAAATCAGCCTAAAAATAGTCAAGCAAGAACAAATGACATCAATCCGCATCGACAGATCACGAAGACCACCTATACCAGTTCGTTGTTCATCCTAGTTGACCTCAGGTGGAAATCTCTAATCCATGATTCCGCTACGAGCGACCGGGCGATCGTCCATCGGCACAATCAACCCGACGCGATATGGCTGACGCTTTAGTGCATCGATTCTCAAATGAAGAACCACGAATCCCCGGGGGGTCGTCCATGTTACTTGAAGACCTCTACAATCACATCAAATCCAACTATCTAAAAAAAAAAGAAAAATCTTTTTAGATCTTTTTCAATACAACACAAAATAATTTTTCATCCCTTTAAAACGTATGTTATAACTGACAGAAAATAGTCTCAATTGGAGACGAGTGTAGGAAGAAAGATATTATTTGCTAGAATGAGGATGTGACGAGGCTTGAGAACCCACGGTCGTGGCGTTTACACGCACGTCGAACGTTTTCCCGGATGGCCCCACGGAAACCGGACACAATGGAGTTACTTCCGGTGAGCACAAGGCCAGAAATCGGACGTGGGGATCCTACCGCGCCTGTGTACCACCGGTGGCGTTATCTCTCCTCCGCTGTTCTGCCCCTATGGCTCGTCTATCCAAGAATCATTCATCGAAACAATTCTTCCAACGGCGTCACCTCCCTCCCGGCACCGCGACCGGTCAGGTGTTATCCATTATTTCCACGGTTTGCACTGATTTTGACCGTCAGTATGATTACAGGTGCCATTCGCGTTGGATGAACAATCCAGGTGCATTTTGTCGCGTTTGGCGTTTCAGTCTGCTCGTAAATTATATAGACGGTGCCGGGGAGACTCGAGAAGAGGAGGAACCTGTTGTTGCGTGAAATCGTTTACTCTCGAAGTCAGATACCTGAAATTCGTTATTATCGCTGGTAAGTATAATTGATACTTATATGTTTCGAAAATTGTGAGTTAAATTGACTCGAAAAAGGAGGGAGTTCTGACAAGGATTGAAATTTGAAATGTACTAGTTTCCGATTTTTATAGCCTGTCGGACTGGAGAAAGTTTTAATTGGAGGCTTTGAGTTAAGAGAGAGATTCGATAATGTTTATTGGAGTTTTGAAATGTAAAATCATATTCGCACTCAATTTTTATTACTTTCTGGCACAGAGAAATGAAAAACTTATAGTGAAAAAGCGTTGACTGAAAAAATTAAAATTTTAATGAAAAAGTGAGATTCAGCAATGTTTAGTTTTGAAATGTTAGAAAAATCCTATTCATTTCTAATTTTTATGAAAGCGGAACGAAACAATTTTATTAAAAAAAGATACCGATGATTTAATTTTAATTTACACGAAAGACCGACCTTCGCATTTATATACAAAAAATTTCTGAAATGTTGTTTGTCAAACAGTTAAATTGTTTCCCAGTGACTAACTAAATAACACAACTAAGACTAACAATGATATTATAAATTGTAATACTGTGACCTCTTACGACCATAAATCGCGTAATTGAAGAATATGAAAATTGTTTGAAACACGCAACAATGTTATCCGCGTATCTTCTTATTCAAGGCATCGTGATAAAATCTCTTTTTGCATTTCGTGGCGAGATTACGTCAAAAATGATATTTCCAAGATGCAACAGTCTTTTATTTTAAAGAAGAAATATATATTTAAGTAGAAAATGTATCGAAGAAGCTAAAAATTGAATAAAGAAAAATTATATTCGTTAGATTGTATCTTAAATATTAAAACTTTTAATAAATTCCATTTTCCAAACGTGCATTGTAATTAAGCTCACGTATGATTGTTGAAACGGGAGCACGATTGTATAAAATTCAATAATATGTAATCACGATATTATTTCAGTGTGGTAATATAATACATACATCGATGATTCGAAATGACCTGAATCTATAATTTTCTCTCATTGACCGTAACATTAATCGCTGAGCATCCATCCTCTTTGAACTGAGAACTATATAATTATAAAGGCGATAAACCATAACGTAATTAATAAGCACTGTTTCTGTAAATGTGTAAAATTTGCATGTGTATCACAATTAATAATTTGCAAATTAGCGGGTTTTATTGATAAATATTTGTTTTAATATTTATTTAAAACGACAATTTACTGGAAGTTTAACTTTGATTAAACAGTACCATTTTTAAAATAAATTTAATTATGTATTATAGTAAAAATATGCTTAAACATTTATTAAAAACGTATCCAATAAAACATACTATTAATTAATTAATTAATTAATTATTAATAAAGATTATGTCTTAAAATTAGACTCAACTTTTTAAAAATATTTCTATTGCTATAAATAAATACTTGAAAGACAAATTGCAGAAACTAAAAATATGGAAACATCTTTTCTACTCAGGAGCCCCTACAATATTCAAATTCCTCAGCGACCAAGCATCGTGCATTTCTAAAATACCATCCTTTTTATAGTTTGCATTCAAACCTCGTGGCACATGCTGTTGTAAGTCTTTTATCACGTACAAAAAACATCTCCTATTTTTAACATTGGCGCGATACGAAAGCAGAAGCATGTCCATGAATTCTTCGCGAGAGATATCAATATAAAACGATTTGGCCTTATGAAAAAGTAACTTCGAAGCGTGCAGTGTGATAAAGAAAACGTGATTCAGTCCAATGAACGGTTTCGATACATTCAAAGTGTGTAGAGACAGTGGAAGGTTTTATGGAATTCCTGAGTTGCACTCACCCTGAACACTTCCACACGCTCGCACCCCCGTCAACCTTTTCTCTGACGCAGCGCATGCACGTACACGCAAAGGACGAGCACACGCCCGTAAACCCAACGAACCGTGCTTCCAACTTTCAAGCATTACATTATTAGTTGCTCGGTATTTTTTCGATTACTGTTATCCATGTACATAAACGTTTTCTGCAAAAAAATGCAAATTTTGGAAATTTTAAATGAATTTGATGTAGTTAATCATCATTGATAGTTGCTATAAATGTGTCTATTCCTAATTTAAACATTTTGTACTTACTAGACGATAAGAAAATTATTCTGAGAACAGGGATAATTTTCAACGTTACAAGGATTTTATTCAGATTCATTTATTCATGGTCGATATCCATTTCATTGTTCCTTATAGTAATTTGAGGATGTTCGTTGGTTTTCTTACAGAAACCTAAAACGATTGAATCATGAATGAAATTATTTTAGAAACATGAATATTCAGATTTAAAGCAATCCTTACAATTAAATAATATACTGTACGATATTTTTGATTAACACATGATTTCAGAATCTCTCCGTTGGGATGACTACTTGATATCGAACTTTCATAACACAAAAGGATGAAGATAACTAACATATCGACTCTACTACACTCCATATCTGTTCTCGCTACCTTGAGAGTGGTTAATGGTAAGTTATCATGAAAATTAAAAGAAGAAAACATTCCAAATTCCAAACCATCTCCAGTTACCACTTTCTATTCTTGAAATGTAACCCAAATCAAAAAGGAAAGAAAAAGAAAAGTTACACGTAAATTCAGCCCCTAAGTAAACACCCAATGCTATGAAAAAAAATTTCTTTTGCATATCTCATGGATCATATTTGAAAGAATCGCGGCCACGGAAATTAATGATAGGACGCTGCGTAAAAGAGTGATGTCACTTGCTCGCTTACGAAATTGCGTTTCGTCCCATTGTATCGCCGTATGTGCCACTTATGACGCGAAAAAAAAAAATACGCGGACGATAAAATCGTACGTTTGCGCCGTTCTGACGGTGGTCGCTCGCTCGCAAAGGAAGTAACCTGATTTTTGCCAGAGGAACAGGAAATAATAATATCTATTTACGAGCAAATAAGAGGAAAGCATATGAAAATACCAGCTATTGAACGCGGTATCACGAACAAACGATAACGAGAGAACTGGCGTGCTGTGTTTTCAGGGCAAACAACGTGCAATGGCGGCTTGGGTCGAGTCGTTTACGAGAGACTTCCGGACCAACAGCTTCAGGGTTTCGACGACGATGTGGTATAAAACGTTTCGCGAAATATTCATCTATCTCTCCGTGGTCGATTTTCAAATATTCAGCCTACTGTTCACTCGTTTTCTCTGACGATAGAATGTAAAAAAGTTTAAAAGAAGAAATTGAAAGGTTGATTTACAGCAATAGCAGAAAGGATAGTCTAGCTTTTGATCAAAATTAATTGAATATTAAATATTGTCAAACAATCAAATACAAATCATATAACATGCTTGGAAATTTCGAGCGAAAGCATTTCTTTCATTTCGCTTGCCAAGACAATGTTCAGTATTGATATTATGATAATTTCAATCTGACCAATTTATCATAGGTACGAGACTCTGCACCGCCATTCAGAGTCTTGGAAAAATGTCAAGAGTTGTGTCTACGAGATAGAACAGCGACGAATAATTTAGTTCGTGCTTGCACGAGCTTCGATTTCCAACCTGGCAGCAGAATAGCTTCTTTCAGCGGGGCTGCTGAATACGAAGAAAGCACTTGTTATTTAACGAGAGAACAAGCGCAACCAGAAGGAATTGGAAACCTAATGCTAGTGCCAAACAGCGTTCATTTCACAGAAGTTTGTCTTGGCTGTCAGTATTACGCATCCTAATAACTCTCAAACATCACAGAGAAACCATAACTTAAATTTCTATGATTTCTTTATTCTTATATTGATAATCAATATATTTTAATTCACAAAGATTATTTCGAATTATTTTAAAAAATTTCAATTTCTACAATTGCTGTTTTAATTAAAAGTTTTAATGGTTGTATTCTACTGTGAAGCCGATAGAATCGAAAGAGAATGTCCAAATCGGCGTTACGTGTTCGAGAGACATCCCAGGAAAAAACTAAAATTACCATTGACAGATATCAAGGAAGTTAGCGCGGCAAATAGAACAGACTGCGAGGATAGGTATTGTAAAATTTAAAAGAATCTACTTGGAAATATTTCATCGATGCTCCATAAATTTTATACCATATTTTGAAGATGTTTGAACGAGTTCAGTTTCATTTGCCGATCCGCCACCTATGACACTGCTCTGAGAAGCTGCGCTCTGAGTCGTTTCACCAGAAGAACTCATCCTGAATTGTTGGAAGACGATCCGAATTCTGATTATCTCGAAAACACTTGTCTGAATGGTACTTAACAACAATTCTCTCCCAAAATTTTACCAAACAGTAATAAACTCTCAAATAATTTAATAGTTAAAAATATTTAAATAACATAAAAACATTAAGTAGTAAAATTAATAAACCGAATTCTTATAGTCTATTGTTTACTAATTATCTTTTACTTTTATAATTATTGAATCGTCATTCAATTCTTTGATTCAACAGCGGAACGTCGTTGCGATGGGTTAGCGGTATTCGTCAAAGAAGAGAACAAGCGTCTTCGTGGACCATTCGAGGTGGACATTTACACGAATCTTACTCTGGACGAATGTCAAGCCCTTTGTTTAAGAGCTGAGAAGTACTTCTGTCGAAGCGTCGAGTTCGACGAGCAAACGCGGCAATGCGTCATTTCAGAAGAAGATTCCGTATCCCAGAAGGACGATATTGGAATAAGCAGCAGCCCTAGCCATCATTTTTATGATTTGGTTTGTTTAGACAATCGTAAGTATATTATACTGTCAGTACTTTTGTCTAGTATCTATTACTACTTCTTTTTCTTTACCCACATGGCAGACTAAAAATTAAAAATTAAAAATTGTCAATCTTGCAAATTGTATTGGTTATTTACAATACTATTCGAGCATGTACGACTTATTACCTTACTAGACATAGTCACTCAATGTAAATTTATTTATCACGAATCTATCAAAACATCCAATTTATTATGATAAATTGACTGTTATTAATTAATTAATTACTATCAAAATCCTCGAATTATCCTTCATCCATAAATTTTAATGCCAAGATTGAAAAGAAAAAAATTTCTTAATAAAATGAAAGCATACGACTGTGTCTTCGTGTCCTTGAGCCTGGATAACAGTGATACGATCAGTTAATACCTTACAACACTTAACCAATATCCACTTACGAAGCGTAGATCCGTCCGTAGCACGTGGCTCCGAATATCCAGACAGCAGCTCCACGTCGCATCTCTTCTCTGATGGACGACGACCAGATACAGCGTTTCAACGTTATCGAAACTCCCGTTTGAGCGGTGAATTTCACTCCGAGATAACTGGACGCAGTCTGAGCGAATGCCTTGACGAATGTCTTCGACAGACCAGTTTCCAATGCAGAAGCGCCGTGTATTCGGAACATTATCACACCTGCCGACTGAGCCGATTCAATCAGCGTGACGGGCACAGGATCATCTACGATGCGGATTACGATTACTACGAGAATCTTATGCGTGAGTGATGAATATGTTAAAGGCATAACGGGCCCACAACGTGACAGATTTTTACTCATTTTAGTAGATAAAACTTAGAAAAGTACATTTCTTTAGTTCTTGAGCAAAAATGTGAATATAAGAATGAATAAAAATTCGCAGTCTAATTACAATCGAATCGATGAAATCGGAAACAACGTACGTCGCTCTTTACAATGAATGAAATAACACGTACAGGATTTTAGTGAATTTGAATTTTCAAAATTCAAGTCCTAGTGCTACAAGTTTTAATCATTTTTAAAATCTTCTCTGAATAATCGTAGAAATTCTGAAATTTACTTATGACTCTGTTATAATTTTATATGAATAGATCAATATTTAGATGGAGACCGAGATAGTCCAGGGTACAGACCAGATCCACTAGGGCAAGATACCAATTTCGGCCGGCCCTCTCTGGGAAGACCTGGTAAACCAATAACTTCAATAATCTATCACTATGCTTCAATTCTTCGTATTCTTATATATCTCAAAATCTCAAATTAATTCAATGATGTTTCAATAAACAATATACAACTTCAACAATTAAAATTATTAATTTAAAAATTATTACCCTAAACATATACATCTATTTAATCCAAACAAATTTCAAATTTCCACGCAGGTTATCCAGAGGATTACGACAAGGGGTTCAGTAGCAGCGCAAAGCCAGATCGATATCCAGATCGATATCCAGATCGTCACCCGGATCGCTATCCAGATCGTTACCCAGATCGCTATCCCGATCGTTATCCAGACCGTTACCCTGACAGATATCCAGATCGATACCCCGAAAAATATCCTGACAAATATCCAGACCGTTACCCCGATAAATATCCAGATCGTTATCCTGATCGTTATCCAGCTGACAGATATCCCGAAAGATATCCTTTAAACGGGCAATATCCAATTGGAGCAGCAGGAGATACGTTTCCTGATCCGGTAGATCGATATCCTATCAGCGATCGTTATCCTGTGAGCGATCGTTATCCAATAGTGGATCGATATCCATCTTCAGATAGATATCCAATCTCTGATCGATTTCCAATCAGAGGCGGCGATCGTCGTCCTATTCATCCTGATCGGTATCCTATCCCAGATCCTGCGATAGATAGATATCCAACAAGTGGTAGTAGATACCCCAGTGGGATTGCCAATCGATATCCAATATCTCCGGGTCGTTATCCCAGCGATAGCGATCGATATCCTAATAGCATAGACCGATATCCTAATAGCATAGACCGGTATCCTATTCCCGAAGATCCTTTGGACCGATATCCGTCCGGCATGGCTGGTGGCAGGCCTCACGTCGATCGGTATCCCATTAGCGAAAGATATCCTGAGAAAGATGTTTATCCTAATCGGTAAGTTCATTGGAAGGGAGCAACATTTTTGAGCTTTTAGAAATATAATCGACAGTTTTCTAATACTTCTGGACAAAGTTGTGATTTTTGTAGACAAATATGATCTGGACTTTTAGATTTCACAAAGAGTGTGAATAAGTATTGCATAACTGTTGAGTAAATCCACCTTCTCCTGTCCATCCTAAATATTCACTCCACACAACCGACATAATTCTTTTTCCATTCGCAGGTATCCACCATCGTCACACGGAGGATACTCTCCAAACTACCCCGACGACATCTACAGTCTTCAGGGTCACCCAGATCGGAATCACTACAACGTAGGAGGATCCACGCGTCCTTTAGGCTACGGTGGTTACAACAACGACGGTGGAATAATCGGCGGCGGTTACATAGGCGAAGGTGGAGTGTACAATTCGCGACCTTTCGGTACAAGCGGTGGTCCAATTATCGGTCGACCGCCCCTCGTGTCCAGATGCGACGAACAGGACAACTTCCGACAAGTAGGGCCGCACACTCGAGTCCGCAAACCATTTGTCAGACGATACACGACAGCGTCCTCGTTGGCCCAATGCGAAAGGGAGTGTGCCGATGCTAGGGACTTCGTGTGCAGATCGTTCAATTACCGTCCATACGCTGCTCCCTACGGCGCAGAAAGAGACAACTGCGAGCTGAGCGACCGTGACTCCAGGGACATGGACATGGGCAATCCCGTGTACTACGATACCGGTTCCGATTACGATTTCTACGAAAGGAACAACGGCAGACAAGGAGCTGATGCAGAGTGTCTGGATGGTAAGCGTCGTAGGACACCTTGGATGCCGTCTACGTGGGTCACGTGGAGAAACGTTTATGCTGCCGGTCCATATTACCGTTACTGATGCAGATCCGAATTATTGTACAGACATTGTCATCTGGACTGAGTTTAGCAAAATAAACCGTCTGATTTTTCCAAGAGCTATTTTTTTTTTTTTTTTTTTTTTTTTTGTTTGGTCACATCCGTTGGTATCGATTCTCCTTTGGTTTCTAACGAAGTGGGAGGGTTTCTGAATTTGATATTGTTATTTAATTAATTGTGAATTATAATGAATAAATCAGCATTATCAGAATTGTTAGATTGTAATTTAATTAGAGGAATTGAGACACGTGACTAAATTTAAATTGTAAGAATCTAGATTTACATCGCCATAATTTTCAGCTCGTTATTTGTATTTGCCTTAGGTATTTACGATTTGCTAATTGAAAATTAATAGAGAGCAAGTAAATTGTGTTTCTGGTCGTTCTAGTGAGTCAAGTGTGTAGCGAGGATGGGATGGAATTTACTTTGAGGACACCGGAAGGATTCATTGGTCGGATTTACACTTACGGCTATTATGATCGCTGCTTCTTCCGTGGGAACGGGGGAACCGTAAATGTTCTTCGGATCAGTGGTCCCCAAGGTTATCCTGAATGCGGTACTCAAAGAGTAAGAGAATTACTTTTGTCGTTGTTTGCCCAAATATACTATAACATTTCTGAAAGCATGTTTAATATTCATTTTTAAAAAGCTGACAGATTATTTAGAATTCTTAATTTTATCATCAAAATTTATTTTTCGTAGCGTTGTCTTTTGATCAACAGAATTCAGCGTGATAATGATATCTTGAATAAATGTTTCGTCGAAAATTAATCTATGAATAGTGATTACATTCGACGTACGATTGCAGTATGGAGACACAATGACGAACATCGTCGTGGTACAATTCTCGGACTATGTGCAAACAGGAAGGGACAAACGCTTCAATCTCACCTGTCTATTTCGAGGTCCTGGCGAAGCTGTCGTCACATCCGGCTACATCGGTGCCGGGTATGCCAGGTCATATCGATTGAGAGACCGTGCCTTGCACCCGGTACACTTAATTAAACAGTCCGATCTGTCATCGAGTATGGAATGCAGAATGTGTCGCATTCGCTTAACATGAATCCTGGTGCAAGCACACTCGAGAAATTTATTTTAATGTCGAGTTCGAGTTTCATTGTTGAGAATCACTTTGATTCCATTATCCTGAATTTTGAATATATTTTGTGCAAAATTGAGAAGAGACACTTGTATGGCTTGTTTCAATCGATGCGGCTAAAACTGATATTTTAAAGAAAAATAGATTATAGTGAGCGGAAAATTTGGATTTAATTTATAATGCTTCTTTTAATATTTTTCAAAGTGGAATTCTAGACACCGAAACTTGTGAATATTTGCAGTTAACTTTGAACGAAGAAAAATTTTATTATTTTAATATGAAAATTTTAATATGAAAACAAGATGTTAAAGTGTCTACGTTCTTAATGTTTTAAAAACTAAAAATGAAAATACCTGTGTTTCGATTACGCTAATGAAATTCGCACTTATGTTATGTAGATCAGGGTCTCCAATTCCAATCGAATATCTTCCAGCAGAAAATACCTTGAGTTCTCGAGTACGTTTGCTGATTCTTTATCAAGGCAGACCTACGACAACCATCGCTGTTGGTGATCCACTCACTTTTAGACTAGAAGCTCAGGATGGGTATGTAACATTTATCTTTCTTCCTAGAGTATATTCTCTAACATCAATTTTTCCTTAACACTAAAACTACAAATAATTAAAACATAAAGCTTTGCTCTACTACAAAAATAAAAATTTTACTGGACTAATTATAAACTTCATTAAAGAAATTGACATTTATATTGTAATATTTTGTTAATATTTTTTAAAGGTACAATTATGTAACTGACATCTTTGCTACTAATGTCATAGCAAGAGATCCATACTCTGGAAGAAGTGTTCAACTAATAGACAGATATGGGTAAGTGTCGTATAAATTATTATAATTTTTATTTGTTAATAACTAATCTATAATGTATAATTTATAGATAGAACATGATGTAAAATTTAATTTTTGTTACTAAAATGATAAAGAAGATATTCTATTTCCACGTGTCCGATAAAAAGTTTTTGATTGGCTCAGTAACAACAGAATCGATCAAGCTAATGGAATTTTGCTGTTCATGTTCACAAGGTGCTTTCGGTTTTAATGGATAAACATCGAGAGTTATATAAAGCACTCAAAATATGGCTATTATAATGTATTATGTGGATGTTGCACAATACTGCAGAAAGTGCATTATTCATTTTTTTTTTAATTTATACTCGGCCAAATATCTTATTTATTTAATTATATAATTTGCTCTTAATTTGTATGAATTGTATCAAATGCCTAATTCGTTCATATGTAATTCGTTTGTATCATTCCATCTATATAATTTACATAATCCGTTTGTTCCGGTCTTGCTATCTTACTGTACCTAAATTATTGTACCTTACTATGTCTTCACATGACATTTGACTCGCCCTATATGTTCACTTGACCCACTTAACATAAATATGTCTAACATATTCTAACATATCCAGCGTGCAGGGCTCGTAAAACTTTAAGATTTTCCAGTTTTGTAATGATGGATTAACTCGTGGAAAAAGAAATCTTTATACAATACCAATGTGATTTGTTCGCACAGATGTCCAGTGGACAATTACGTATTCCCCGGGTTGGATCGTTTGAGGGATGGTGACAGTCTGGAAGCGCGTTTCAACGCTTTTAAAATCCCCGAGTCTAATTTCTTAGTGTTTGAAGCGACCGTACGAACATGTCGAGACGGCTGTCAACCAGCTTACTGTTCCGGTGGTACCGGAAGGAGCGAGCCATCCTTTGGAAGACGCAGAAGAGACGTGTTAGAAAACGATACCATCGCAGAAGAAAATGAAATAAGTACGATAACGGAGAATAACGTAAATGACACATCCCCTGTGTTGAACTCGACAGTCGTTGAAGAGACTGTTAATGCGGAAGAGGAGGAAGAAGAGGAACAAGTGAGAGAAATGATCGAGGTAGACCTGAAAAAGATGAAATTTATTGTACTCTTCATTCTTCTATAGTCATAAAGAAAATAATGCGATCTTTTGTATCAGTTTCATATTTTACTGTCTGCTCTTTCACAGTTTTGTTTAAATCTCTATGATTTACTAATTAACTGAATTAAAGCTTATCTTCTGAAGTCGATACCTTATTAAATTTCATTTTGTAAACATCAATACGTGCAACTTGATACTGCTTCAAATTTTTGTATCATTAAAAGTGCGTATATTTTCGTTTTACATTAAAAAAAAAATGAATTCAAGAGAAAATAAAATATTACGTTTAAACGAGTTGCAGGTCTTGGATTCAAGAATGGACATCGACGACGAAACAATGGTTGAGAAACAAACTACCATTATGGAGAACGTCTGTATAACTCCTAACGAGTATTATGGACTGGTAACAGCAGTCGCGGTACTCGTAGTACTTCTAGCATCTGTGGTTTTATTATCCATGTTAATTTACAGGTAGATTATAGATGTCCAATTTCTTCTGAAATGATTGTTTCCATGTTTATAAAACCATATCGATTCATGTAAACTGTTTCAGAAAATACGCTTACACGGTAATCACGAAGAACCGTAAAGTTGACAAAATATGTAATCGAAGTACTCATTCGGACGATGCTTACAGCAGTCGTGCTAATAACTTCTCTTTCTTGAGAACGGGTCTTCAGAAACCGTTTCAATCTACGTATGTAGTTTGTCAAATATTTATTAACGCTCCTAACATGTTCCAAAGCTCTTAAAAATATTTTGTTTCGAGTAAAATAAGATTTAACATTATAAAACATTGGACAAAAATTGTATTTGAATATTTTTTGTTTTATTATTTCAATTGTCAAATAGAAATAGATTCTATCTAATAATTGTACACTCTTCATATAACTATAAATTCTTATTCACATTTTTAAAAATCTTTCCTTTCTAAAAATTCGTTGTTTCAAATTTAAATAAATTTTTACTTCACGTTAGCAAATTCCTTCGTCAATTATCAAATCAAAAAACGCAACTTCGAAAAATGTAAAAATTGTAACAATTTACTTGTGAAATATTGATAAATAACAATATCTCATATTCTCGGTATGCCAATCACTATCAAACAGAATTTAAACAACAATTCAATGTACCATTCTGAAAATTATACCCGTATATCCTACTAACCTATATTCTGCCTCATACGATCAACAATCATTTCAAAAATACGTCATATAATCTGTCATGTTTGATGCTTTTAACGCTTTTAACACGTTCGATTTATTTTTGAATTTATTACCTGAAATTGATGTACCATTCTTCGGATGCACAGATCGATCTCCCGATCGATGAGCAACGTGATCGGCCAACGCGTGAGCTCATCGTCAACTGCTCTGGAGGGTGCTGTTGGATTGTCATCCAGCAGAAGAACCGGCTTTGACCCCAGTGAACCAATCTACACCAATCCATCATTATTCGAAGTTGCTCGGTGCTCATCGCCAAAACCTGTCCACGATGACAATTTCCACTTCATGTGAAGATATCGTAAAATTTCCCTCCTTAACATACGCGTGCTTATTATTAGTCCAACACTTGAATCTTGAAAATAGAAAACATAGAAACATCGACAGATTTTTATTACAATCAAAGACATATCGATGATAGATTTTTAATACGACAGTCAAAATTGTTCATATTAAAATTGCACGATTCATTGATAGAATTTGATGCTGAAGTTTAATAATACATGCTACAATGATTCCTTGGTTTTTGAATGATTCAGAGAGACTTTGTAGGTTTCTCACTTCGTTAAAACCTCTTTCTCTTTTCTGTTCTTTTTCGTGACTTTAAACACAGCTAGTCAAATTCACTGACCACTGCCAGCTATGACTGCCATGTCGATAAACTGACATATATACTTTCACTGATTTAGTGGAAGAATGAACAGTTTATCAAAACAGGTACTATGAATATGTATCGAGATACGTTACACTTTCGAAGAACGCGGTTTTGTTTGCAACTATGTAACACTACTTTCTTTAAAAAAATAGGTAGAATCTTGGAATAAAAATACACTAAGTTTAGCAGTCGTAAAAAAGAATGATTGAAAAGAAATTTCTGGCTAAACTATTACGAAATAAGTTGTCAAATTTAATTATAAAATAATCGAGATTGAAGACCTCTTTTTTCTTTAACTTTATATTTATAATTAGAACTGTATAACTATATTTCCTATTAAACTGAATTCATAAGTCGATGTTCTCATAAATTTACTATTATTTCCAATCTACGCATTCAATTTTAAGTTAGCACTATAAAATAAGAGCATTTATATTATTTATACAACTATAATTAGTTCGATAACAAGGATCGAAAAAGCTCCTTGTTCTTGTTTAAAAAACATTATTAGCGAATCTAGCATTACGAGCTTTTATTTATTACGATTTCAATTGTAGTTAGAAAGAAATTACAAATAATAAACAGATATTACAGAGATCGAATACCGTTCGTTTACATTTAATCTAATAGTATCTCTTCTTTCTATTCCTATAAAAAGGAATAACGAACAAAGCCGTCATACGCGGTGTCACGAGTATATTCATTTTATTCTCTCCGGTCAATCTTCCTTTATCCTATCAAGCTTATACGTAAAAAGAAGCATCCTCAACCTAGCTTCCTCTTTGCGATAGTGAGCTTCTTCCAATTTAATTCTGGCCTCTTCTTTCAACATGGCTGCGATATCAACTTTCATCTGTGCCTCCGATAAGGCTAATACGTGCAGTTCTTCCTCTTTGTGAAGGGACCTCTTCATCCTTCGAGGCTGTTCGTGAACAATCGATGGAGAGATCAACGTTTGAGTAGCGTTCGATTTGAAAGTTATTCGATTTTTCTCTAATAGTTCGTCTTTGTCTAACTGATCAACCACAGGCGACTCTGAATCCTTTTTAGATTTATCGAAACAGTCGCTCACTGGACCGTGTGATAATGAATTCGAATCGATTTTACTGCTGACAGAATCTGTGGCAATAAAACGGATATTGATTATATTTAGGAAAATATGAAGCCATAAATTTTTGATAGAAACGGAGGATTTCAAAATTATTTTAGAAGCTAGAAAACTTTAGAAGAGTATTGTTAAAGTAAAAGAAGAAATATTTTTAAAAGATCTCACTTAAGAAATAAAACAAAAATTCAGTATTTTAAGAAATGGATAAATCAGTCAATTATAGAACTATAAATATAGACCTGGACATTGCAGAGTATTTATTTATTTTTATCCAATCCTCATAAATTGAGATTCCATTATAGAATTCAAGGTTTTTGCAGGAAAAAAAAAAGATAGAAGAAGATAAAATATAAAGGGAATAAGTCTAAAGACCTGAGTCTTTATAATTATTTTCCTCTTTTGAGGATTGTTTCGGGGGCTTTATGGTGCAGACTGTTTGCAACGTAAACGGTTCAGATTCCTTGGTTCAAACACGACATTTGGCGGCAAACCTATAGTTCGGTAGAAATAGAAACATCCGCCATGAAATTTCTATTTTCCCAATTTTTCGACCGTGTATGGTCTTTAGATGAGTGGCAAAAATTCTTTGAAAATTACTAGAAAAAATCAACATACCAATATGAGACTGATAAACGATAATGACAAACAAAACGCCCTACACACATGATTAGACAACATTCGTATATTCCCGCGCTTTTATATACAAGGCGACGAATACTAAAGTTAACGTGACGAATATGTTATATTTACCGTAACTTCTTCTCCTCGCGATTTCGTTTGCATGCTTTCATATTTTCCCAGCAACGTCTCAACTGTACAGCCAGAACGTATCGCTTGTGGACCTACCATCGAATTGTATTCATTGGCCAGTTGAGACCATGCTGATTTTCGTTTATACATCGATACCGGATCGGACCTCTTATCCCTCGATATCCTCGTACTTGTTTATCAAGGTTATCAAATTTCTCGCTCCTCGAAGCTATAGAAGTTTTCGAGTACTCTTCAACGACGAAGAAGCCATTTGCTACAGAAAAATGCTCGACTATCACGGCGGTCTTCCATTTGTTTGTTTCCTCTCACTACTTTTAACTTAATAGCGGACTCGTGCAAATTCTTTGCTTTGATCTTATGCAACATTAACTAGGAAAAGAAACTACAAGATCCAGTACTGTTATAAAAAGAATTATTATAATTGCTCCCATACGTCTACTCTAATGTTTGCTTGAGGCCATTTTATTTTACTTTGTACACGTTATTCCAGCTTTTTTACGGATGGAGTTCAACTTCTCAAGAGTATTGTATTATATATTATATAAACGATCACGTACACTTCGACTGGGTATTTGGTTTATACAGTTTAAGAGGTTAGAATTGGTTATCGTACTTTGTAGAACAAATTCTTCTTGTTAATGCGATCTGTTTGATGTTAATGAGAAGGCTAGCGCCAGAAGAAATAACATTATAGTTCGTAGAGATTCCAAGTAGTTGGCAGTCGAGAGGACGCATGATGTGCAGTGCGACTCAAAATACAAACAAACATGCACGGATGTCACTTGAAAACTACTGAGATGTATCCAGTGGATCCAGTGACAGTGGTATTCTGTAGTAATTGCTGTAAAATGAGGAAGCGGCATGAAATTTCCATCTGAGTGCAATTCCTCATGCAGGCTCCTTTTTGCTTTCTTCTACTGCAGATCCTTTGAGCAATGGTGCTTGAATACGACTGTATGAAATCGACTGCGTGCAACCCACGAATGGGACAATACATCTGCTCATCCCAAGGATTATGATTTCCTTAGATCCGAAAAACGCAACAGCCCAAAGGTTGCAACAGGAAAAGGAGCCAGTGATGTAAAACCTTTATCATGTTGCACTCAGAAACGAAAGCGCGTGCAGACGCAACCTGTATACCACAGATATGGCTGAGCAGCGTCTCTTCTGTTTGTCGCTTCTTGGATTATTTTCAATTTCTTCCTCGCTTGCGCTCACTGATGGATGACAAATTTGTACGCTCTTTAACTTTGTGTCAGATAAAACTTCAAATCGACATACTCTCAGCTGTATTGTTTCTCAGTGTGTTATCAGTACTGTGGCTGCGGATGGCCCTCATCTGTACAGAAAACATATGCAGCATTTAAGAAAGAGACATTCCTTTGTAAAGTAAGACGTAAAGAAGTATACGTGATATCATCACGTTTACAGTATTATATTATGATAATGCTTCAGCTTAGAATGATAACGTGAAATATTTGTAGAGTGTAAGTTAACAAAGATTTAACATGTACATTTGATGTATGTAAGCTGTGACTTGTAGTCAAATTAAAATTCTGCTGATGTTTATAGAAATGGATATTCTTTCGAGACATCATTGCTACTCTCTATATTTCTTTTGGGAATGTTCGAGCAGATAGATTTCTTATCTAGGATATCCAGCACGTGGGCCTGCTTGAGCTGAGTAATTCTTTGGGAGTTTCCTTCTTCTCGGTCGAGATTTGCTGGCCGTAATACTGACGTCAGCTAACACAAATTGTGGGATCTGCACCAGATGGCCCTGCATTATGTGATGCCATATCACGGTGCAGGAATTCATATTGCATGATTTCGAGTAATAACTTTAGGATTACAGAGTGCCGCGAATACGATTGTTAAAACGGATTTCGCTACACCTACGAAATAATCGATTGACTGCAGTTCTAAAAATTGTGCGAGCTTTCGCCTTTAATCCCACAGCCAACGATTACGCAATCCTAGTGAGGTCCCTGATTTCCAGCATGCCGAGAAAGCATTACTGTACACTATTTTAAACGAACAAACAGAAAGAGCATCTGTAATCTCTTGATATGGATTTCAAACGTGATATTGTATATACAGATTTAGTGCCAAATACTGATCATTAGCTCACCTGTTGCAGTATACTGCTCTACAAGATAAGGGTTTCTATTTCTAGGTGTTCCTTTCTCTTCCCTAAGCTACCATGCTTCCAGTCTACGACTCATCGCACATTTCTTTTTATACATTTTATTATCGCCTTAAATATCAAGGGCCAGCTTCTTCCAAATTTATGAAACGTGCTAGCTGTAAACAATTTCAATTTCAGGAGCAGTGTGTAAAACTCGATCACGCTTGCATGCCAACGATGACGTTTCGATAGAATCGTCCGAAGTTATCTGCAGTTTCATCGGCCATCCAGCACGTGCCCGGATATATGCCTTGATCACGTTATTTGTCTTAGTCAGCTCGAAGCTTTCGGCAGTGTAAACGAGTGTGATGTTTCGCAGTCAAAACTGGTACATTCACTTTTGCTTTACCATGCTGATTATGTAAACTATGGAAAAGTGAGTTTTATTCTTAATTTTTCTATTGCAATTCTGTGCTGCTCATGGATTAGCGATCAACCAGTGAGCATGAGCTGCGAGGTCTATTACTTTATTATTAGAATTTACATAAAGATTTAGCTTTTCTATTTTAAAACAAAAGTAAATTTGATATAGTTCTGTAATAAACTGAATTTTAAACGAAATATAACAATTTTCCTAGTCAAATGAGAACTTGAATTTTTTCTTTAGAACTTTTGATATTTTTTTATCTGGAAAACAATTAATAACGTCAGCATCGAAAAGACGTTTGATCTTAATTTATATTCTTGGACATAATCTGATAAATGAACCCTAATTATCCACAGGAGATTATAGATAATACAAATCTATATACACAGGTATCCTGAAACTTGAAATTGAGTATCTAACATGCAGACCAACTTACATTTTGATGAAGAATGGTCACAAAGGAACGCATCGGAGTGGAAGAGCTCTTGTACAAATAATATGCACCGCAGTCGAATATATTATCACCACAATAAAATGCAAACTGAGATACTTACTATACTGTAAAAAAGATAAAACCATATTAGCCGAATGTTCTCAAAAGAGATACTTGATACACTCCAAGGCTAAAAATGCGTCCTAGTTCCTCATGAAAAATATATTTCTGCTATCAATAGAGAAAATTCAATATTATTTTGATTCCTTCAACACCCTTTGAAACAAGATAGTCATCCCCAGTTCCAAATAATGGGGCTTATTTCATAATTTGCTCTGATTTCCGGTCATCGAATGTACTCAAAATTCCCCAGATTCTGGTCCAAAGTGTCATGGCTTTCATGGATGCTGTCTCAGGGAAATTAAAAAGCCCCATACTTGCTTTTCATCAAACAAAAACCATTACCTCAGGCAGGACGCCCTGTTCCTGCAAATCCTTTCGAGAGAGATCCTCTGTTGGGAGAGAAAAATCACATATTGTGAAACGATATCACAGACGAAGAAGAAACTACTACCTGACGTCGCATACCGATAAAATTTACGATAACTACCGCTCGTGCTGTGCCTCCATATTCGAATTCACGTAATTCGGGATGGCTTCGAATGGATATTATAATCTACGTAGTGCCCGAAAAGTCACGTTCCCATAAAATGATGGTCTGCAGTGATACGTACAACGCACAATCGCAGAAGAGCTCGAATTGAAGTTAGTTCGTCACGGTGATAAATGATAATGGAGAATTATCTACAACCTTAGGCTAACTAAAGATCATAATTGAAAAACAATACAACGAACAGATTCCTCAACGAGTAAAGTGGGACATTAAAATCAACAATTTTGTTCGATTCAACAACTTTATTACGGTCAGTAACGAAATGCAAACGAAACCGGTCCATGCCAGAGATTCTTAGTTCTGAAGAACAGTCAAGACTCAACTATTGAAACCAGAAAGCATCATTACAACACGTCAATTTTGTACAATACAAACTCTACAATAGAGAATCAAGAACAAATTACAGAAAAGCTTTATCTACAATGTTCTTAGAAATCCAAACTACTGAAGAACCAAAAGGAAAATAAACTCCATCAGGAAGCAGAGAAATTGAAACCTAGTATGCAGAATCAAACGAACCAATACTTCAAACTGAATCGCTTTAGACATCTCACCGATGAATCAAATTTATACAACAGAATCAACTAAACAAGTAAAATCTACCACCCTGTAGAAATTCTACTAAAGAACCTGAAGAAACAATTACTGAAGAAGAATCACATCATGCGAATAGTACCAACTAGAAATGCCTCCAAATCAGAACCTGAAGAATTTAATGTAAAATCAAAAATTTACTGAAGAATCAATTAACTGAAACCTGAAACTACTGATATTACTCCAAATATTTCAAAATGATTCGTTATCTATTGAAGAAACACCTGCGGAAACAAATACAGAAATGGACACAAATAAATCATTGAAATAACCACCAAGAAAAAATTAGAAGACAGATGGAAGAGTAAACGAACAAGTTCCCAATGAAATGAATCTACTAAATAATCAAATAACAATTAAAAGAACGATAACCAACTGAATCACAAGCTGGATCAACACCCTCAAACAACTTTTTTACAGAAACCCATAATACAACAACAAGAAATTAATACCGAAGAAAAATATATATATAAACCAAGAAATAAACAGAAGCCAAATTTACACCCTTTGATATATCAATAGATCTAACATCTGTAAAAAATGATTTTGACACAAGTATGGTGTGGAAGGCAATAGAACCAGTCAAATCGTCATAAGCATCTATCTCCGCCATGGGATACTCGAGAACGTATTGCAACAATGTTGTGCAAAAGAATTGCATCAAAATCGAAACATGCATTCCCCGGAAAAACACGCAAGATCAAAGAATGTCAAATACCTCTTGCGCCAGTAAATATCAAGTATCATTACAAGATTAAATATCATTTTAGAAAAATTTTTTGAGGTTGTATACCATCACTGAAAAAATTTTTTATAAGATGTAATTTATGCTTTTCAAAAAATTTCCGGTATTTATCGTACAATTAAAATATTACTATAGCAGATGTACACACAAGGAGTGTAGATATGTAAATAAATCACAAGTATCTTAAAATAGGTACCATATATTTAAATACGTATGTATACATATAGAATCGGAGGTAGTTTATAGAATATTCAATATTATTAACATATCTCTATTAAAAAATAAATATTTATCCTTAAAAATTGTATCATCATAATTTAAGCTCCCATTGGATATTTATGTATTTCTTTCTTGTTCAGTTCACTAAAGTGTAATATAAACCTTTCTTTTTAATTAATTCTGTATGTAAATTAATTTGAAAATAAAGATAATGAATATGTAAATTTAATTTCATACCTGCCTTCGGAATTTTATGTTTGTATTACTCTCTGCGATTATTAATTCCTCGCTGCAATACAACGATGATGCTCAGCATTTTAATCGCGAATCGAAAGAGCAGACACCACAACTGTTCCTACCTTGGAGGACATATTGTCAATGCTTTCTACAATTCTTTTCAAATTTCTCATAATCTAACGCGCTAAATGATATATAAAAATTAAAAACGAAATTAAATATATGATCGGTTAAAATTATACAAGCCCCGCGATTCTACCGTAGTCCAAATTTTCAAACATTAGGAGGGTCTTTTGGACAAAGCTCCTTGCAATTGCAACACGCTGTTTTTGTCCACTCAGAAAGTTGCGCCCTCTCTCTTCTACCTACTTGCGTATTGTACTTATTTGGGAAATTCATAATAAAATTCACAAGAATTTGTTTCAGAGCTCAGTTCTGACTCAATAATATAATATAATATAATAAATTTAATTTTTATAGAAATATACTTTTAATTCTAACAGTAATACTTACACTTTCATTCAGTAGCATCCGATTTCTTTCAAGTATCGGCATTCTCCATAATACTAGTAGCAAATAAAAAATAGGTTCTTGATTTATATATCTCAAGACGTTACCCCAAAGGTGTCTTTTTAAAGTATTGGAGTGATTTTAAATCTCTACCATCACTTGTAATTGAGTTATCATCGACGCCGCTTAAAATTCAAAAGACATTTTATGCCATTTAGACTAGTAAATAATCAAATTTGCGTGAAACAAATTTTGAATCTACCTTTCTAATAAAGTAGCTATCAAGTTAATTTCCATTACCAAGCTAGAACTAAACGATAGCTACTGTTTTCCTGTGCAGGAATGTGTACTAAAAATTCTTCAAAATAACGTGGTCTGACGAGTAGGGATAAATCCAAATTTTTAATGCTTTTAAAACGCAATACTATTTCCCTGCAAGAGACTGGTCTGTGGGCTAACTTGTCACCAAATCCATCTGATTTGGCTGGTGGCATCTCTAAGTACTGTAATAAACAAATTAATAGCTAAATAATTATAAAATAGAAAATACTTTTACGTAAGTGATGCTAAAACATAAAAATTGTATATGCACCTCAAAAAACTCTAAAGCAGTTCACAGCACTAATACCTCAAATATGAGGGATCCAAAACAATAGAGATAACTGAGGAGAAAGATTTCTTGTATAGTTTGAGTAGCCATTAAAAAATGCCGCCACTTTCCAGCAGATAATTTCAAGGTCTAGCAGACAATAAATGTCCAACCAAAAATATAAGTGTACAGCAAAATTAATAATTATTAATAGGCCAGATTTGTTCCCTTAAACAAACCAATTCCTCTAAAACCCAATTTTTTCATAGCACGTAATTCCCAATACAGTTTCTTTACAAAATATATCTATCTCTTTCTTTCTTGAATGTAAAATGCTTTCTACCTACAAAATGATACATTACATATAATTAAAGAACTCCATTACTGATACTGTAAATGATAGTACCGTTCTAATGTTTTGTATAGTCACAAGAAACATCTAGACTTAGCTGAAGTTGATTCTGTGCCCTCTATAGATTACCTTCAAGCCTCTGCCAAGCAACAACGTGCCAATGGTGAACAGAAGTTTTAAGTAATACCAGAAGCGCTGTCAGCCAAAGTAAAACCTACTATAAGTCTCACACCCAATAATCTCCGTGCTAAAATTTTAAAACCCTCAAGGAAGTATATTTTAAAAGTTGCACTTTTAAAGTCTCTACTACTGTGTGGTTAATCGATCAATTGCTTCTACCCGGCCACGATTCCTTTGGCTTCAAAGAATGCATTTATCCGCAATATAATTCATCGATTTCAAGTTCAAACTCAGGTCTTAAATTCATTGCTATTCTTTCTCCCACGTGAAAGTGAAGACTTACAAAAGAAAAAGCGCCCAAAATGAATACTTTTTATTATTCCTGTTCTCGTTTTAAACCACATTATAATGGACAATATAGAAAAATTTTCGTTTGTTTGATTTTCACAATTAAGAGGCTACTTGTGCAACATATATCATACAATGCAAAATGGTATTCTGGCCAATTGCGTCAGTACAGCTCTTCACACCTCTAATTTCCTTGTTGGCAAATTTTTGTCAATACATTGATGATACTTCCTACGTGCTGGGGTGTGGTATCCAAATATTTAATACAGCAACAAATCCATTGCACCTCTAGAAATTATGTAAAGTTCAGCCAAGGTTACGGTGGAAATTTCATATACAGCTGGATACTCTAACTGATAACGCTACCAATTGCCAAAAATATGGATATAAATATTCTAAAGATTTTCCACTTAAAAGCCAATCTTGGCCATCTTCCTCTCTGAATATTTATACTTAAGCGCTCACTTCTAACAGCACAAGTATTAGACTTTAACAGGTATGCTATTATTACACTACCTAAAACCAAATCTAAACCAAACAATTCTTAAAATTGTTTTTAATTTCACTAGTGCTAGTTTGTTGGTGAACTAATGCCATTATTAAATCTCTGCCTTATGGCATTAAACGTGTGAGCCTTTGTTCTGGATGGCGCAAAATGCAACGAATCCCTGGCAACAGGACATTACTTTAGGAAACCCTCTGGACTTGGAACCTCCTAATGCCTGATCTACAGACGCCAAAGCAATATGCAACTGAAACTGGGCTTTTTACAACAGT